>LQRL01120300.1:3647-18092 GCA_001703475.1 Hydroides elegans
TTTCTACGGCAATAAATAATCACATAAAACAACACGATTAGTAAGCAGACACTCATATATTTATTTGTTGCTCAGAAATATAAGTTTAATTAAGAAATATTTTTTATTTGATTTTTTTTCCTATATTTATACTTTCTTGCAGATTAAGAATCAAAGTTCGTTTCGATAAACTTTAAACATGAAAACGTATCATTTTCATATTTATACAGTACCCACAATATCATATATTCATTATAAAACAACCCCATTTTCAAAATAGGACAAGAATTTCGGGCGCTCTGTACGAAGAGTACGATTTTGAAAAGTCAAATATCGAGCAATTAAAATGAGCATTTCAGTTTAATAGGTAATGCGATCCATAGCTGAATGATTCATCTAGATTGTGTAAAAGTATTAGTAAAATTGATTAATAAATAAGACAGTTATGAATCAGAACCTAAAAATATTTCGTGAAATTAGGACAATCTTTGCGGGTTCACGTCTATTTGTCATTTTCGTCATTCGTCGTTTTTCATTCCTCAACCCCTACTCATCCATCTCCCTGCAATACCTCCCATTTACGAATATTTACCATCATCTTACCTTTCTCTTTCTCTTTTGTTTGATTCTAACGCATTTCGAATTTTCCTAACTGACAGGCAAATAATAAAGTTATATATTTTTTATATAATGATATTTCATAATTTTCTCAATATTATGTTTGAACAAGATCCGTATTTTTGTCATGATATTTATCATTTTTAGCCATGATATTCGCCCCGTTGACACTGAGGTATGGCTGCAGGAAAATGGCGTTTGTTGGCGGACTTGTGACTTCCTTGGGACTGCTGCTGTCCGTATTTGCCTTTTCTGTCGAATGTTTTTATGTCAGCTTTGGACTCATTAGTGGTGAGTGACAACGATTGATGAACCTTTCTTTACTTAAATGATATTAGGATAAATATCCATGTATCATCAAAGCCAGTTGGGAAACAGTCGAGATACCATTATAAAAAGTTTAATATCCGTTAAATACAAAAGATAAGAAAAGGTGTCATATATGGATTCTGTAAATGTTTCGGTTGCAACATCAGCGTAACTCATGTATTTCAGTTTGCAGTGACGTCTCAAAAACGTTCGAAGCAGAAACATTACATATGAAAACGTTAATATACAATAATCAAATGACAAGATCATAACGACGTTGTTTTGACGAACAAGACTAGTAAAGGTGCGTTCATCCACCTCGAATAAAGCGCCTAACACTTCGTCCATGTTTTCGCTAAGTGACGAATAGGCATTTTTTTACGATTTCGAGTTAACACCATATTCAAACATTGTTTTACGATGCCTTTTAAATGCGTAAGTTTCAATATCCTTTCTATTTTATTTTCGAGATATGTTTGGTATTTTATATTTTTGCGAAGTGACGAATAAGTTTGATGACGTCATTACAGTAATAAAATTAGATTTGTGACTTTTCAATGCATGTATTAATTTAGGTAACATAATAAGGTATAGGATAAGGTATATGCATGTATCATTCAGGTAACATAATAAGGTTAACGATTAGGTATATGCTCATTTCGATCAAAAATGTTACAATCCTTTATCTCAAAATGAGAAGAAAGCCTCTTCGTCACTTCGCAAAAAAGGACGACTTATTATGCACCACAACTTAACGCTTCATGTATTTTTTTTAGGAACCGGGTTAGCCTTAGGTTACATGGGCCCAGTCGCATCAGTCCAATATTTCTTCAACAAATACCGACCATTGGCTGTCGGCATAGCAGTTGGCGGGAAAAGTGCTGGCGGCTTCCTGTCAACTCCTTTGCTCCGATTGGCTATTGATTATTACGGTTGGCGAGGGGCCATGTTGTTATTGGCTGGCGTTTCAATGCAGTTGATGGCGTGTTCGATGTTTTATCGTCCGTTCGATCTGGAAAGTATCACGAAATCGACAGCGAAGGATGAAACGTTGAATGAAACGGATAATGGCATTGGTGAAAATGAGAATGCTCAAATTAGAGATAAGCACGAGAAGTCGCGTTTGGATAATTGTGACGTGGAATCTGACGAAGAACGAAATTTTACACTTTATTCGACAAAGTCAGAAAATTCACAACATGACAATGAGATGATAGCTAGATATACTCAAGAGCTGAAAACGAAAGATGATTCGAAAATCACAACATATAATCTCCTGAAAAGGACAGAGCGAGCACCCAACGTATCGAAGCGTTTTATTAAATGGATAAACCACCAATACAACTACAAACTATTCCTCGAATACACCTTCAGCGCCTTCATCCTAGGCGTTACTCTACTCCAATTTACAACCGCCGTGATTCCTGGTGTTGTTCCACTCAAAGCTGTTCACGACGGCCATTCCAAGATGGCTGCCGCATTTCTGACTTCCGCTTTAGATATAACCACGTTTTGTTCAATTATTGTAACTGGTTTCCTAGCAAATGCAGGGTGTATGAATAGGACCATTATGTATGGAACAGTGATATGTCTTTATTCGGCAATGGGGATCGGTATTTGTTTCACGTGGAACTATGCGTCACTTTTGGTGACGGTTGTGTTCGCTGGTGTCTTTTATGGTAAATATACTATATTCTTAAGCAGTTTACATACAATCTTGGTCCTAGCATGAACAAGTATTAGATCATAAGGTCAACCAAAAAAAAATAGTTGTTTCCTGTGGGTTTATACAATCAATCAAGAAGTTACACTTATTCCCCACAAAATCTTAATAATACTAAGATGTACATTGAACATGCGTAGGTCATGCGCCATTAGCATAATCAAGTCGTAGTCGTAGATGCATCTCGACATATGTATAAACTGAATCATAATCCACTCGAAAGCGGGTATTTTGATCATATATGAGTCATATATGAAAACTCACATTAAATGCCGTAATAAAATGATTCAATCATTTAATTTATTTACAATTATTTACAGGTTGCGATCGAGCTCTTATAAACACAGTGATGGGAGACATTGTAGGCGTGACCAGAATAACTCAAGCGAAAGCGTGGGATATGGGCACTTCCACAGTCGCGTTTGCGACAGCATTGCCTTTTGCAGGTAATTAACTAAACCTCCGAACTGTATGGATAATTCTGAAAGCGAAGTACAAACAAAGTTCCAAATGCGAAACAAAAATAGTTGCAGAAATCAGCATGCTAGCCAAAGCGTGGCAGGGATGTGGGATATGGGTACTTCTACGGTCGCCTTTAAAACAACACTGCTATTAGTAGGCCTGTAATCAATTAAGTGTGAATCATGTAGAGCGTCGCGAAAGTGAGACACTAATAAAAGTCTGGAGGCGAAGCACTAAAATTGTTCCGAAAGTGAAGCACTAATAACGTTCCGAAAGCGAAACCCTAATATTGTTTCGAAAGCGAAGCATTAAGTGGCTACGAACGCAAAGGACTAATTTTGTATTGGTATATATATCTTATATCTATAAGAAGAAATTCTATATAATTTAACATTAAAATGATGACAATATTATACACCTATTTCGATCATACACATTTTTGCACTTATTATACATCGAGGACCAATTATCTTTATTTCCATGATTCGGTTACCACTTGATATGTGTCAATGCCCTTTCTATACAAATTAAGCTACTTCTTGACATTTTTGTTGCATCATTGTTTGCGTGTGAACTTCTAGCGGTTGCCCTCAAGGCACTTACATAATTAGTTATATTTAGTTATTTACAGTAGCAATAAGCATGTGATGATAAACGTCATATGAATAAATTATATTGATATTGATGAGTATAATTTATACAGTCTCAACAAAATGCCATTTAAGTATTAGATACAAGTTTGAGATTACAATAATTAGACATGCTATATTTTTTTATGATAGCTATTAATTATTACATCTTACACTCAGATCGTATTTTTGGTTTCAGGATTTTTGATAGACGTGACTGGAAGTCATAACGTCCCCTTATTCACTCTCTGCAGTCTTGGCGTCATAGGAGGGTCCATCATACTCACGATACCAGTGTATGAGAAATTGAAAAAGAAACAAACTGTAAAAAGCTAGTGCTTGCTCTAAATTTAGGATCGAAATAAATATTCTTGCAACCAACTGTTTATAGTCATCATTTCAAATGCAAAATGTAGCGTTCAGAGACACAGAAAGGTAATGTATACTCTCGAAGAAGAGTCACTTGTACATTTACGTTTTAGTATTTGTGTAATTTAACCTGTTAAATAATGTAAGCTACATGTATATTGTAAACATATGTTAGGAAAACATACATCGAACAACGTTAGCACGAATGGAAATTCGGGAAAACAGTCTCCATTTATTAATTGATTAAAAGTTTCAGATTAAGTTATTTGTAAATGTCAAGCATAAAAAAGAACCCTAAACGTTGCAGCGCAGAATTTACGTTTTACGAACACCGAATGTGTTCATTGCTTTTAACGTTTTAACGCTAAATATTCACGCATTTATTTCACATTATCTTATAAGTCCGGTGAGTAATACCACCCAAAAAAGATTTTCATACCTTAATATTCAAAATAGAAAAAATGGAAACATATTTTATTTTAATGAGTACTCCAAGACCATTCAGAAAATGCATAGTTTCAAGATTTAACAAGAAATGCACACGGAATGGTATTAGACTATATAATTTTGGTTCGATTTCGTTTGATAGCTTATGTAAATATGTTTCAAGAACAAAACTATATGCATAAGAATATGATAGCCAGCACTCTAATTACAAGGACCCTTGACCAATTATGAATATGTGTTTTTATAAGGATTTCTGGGCTATTTCATTACAGTTTTATTGCGATGTTCATTTCAACCACTTCAACTCAAGTCCTGTTAAATTAAAAAAAAATATGTTTATTTTGCAAGATATATTTTAACTTAACGAATTCATATATCGTCTTTTAATTTCACGTCGCATAATTTATTTTAGAATAAGTTATGTGGTATTGCAACTTCAATATATAAGTAAATACTTAACAATTTATCAGGAACAATTGAATTGTTAAAATTGAATCAAATAGCTTTTGGAAAATCGAATATTAACCAACAATAAATAGTGTTATCTTTATTAAAGTTTGATTAAGTGATTTTGTCACTATATGAGAAAATAGCAAATCTATTCATTCACTTTATAGACAATAGATATACAAATCCCTACGTTTATCCAATCAGTAAAATGTGTTTTCAATAAACTTATTTTGCTTATATCAAAGCTACATATAAAATGTATGTATCTATTTTAGGGTAAATTTGCAACTTAAATATTTTATTTTAAGGACATTCCGATTCCCAATATTTTAAAATATTTGAACTCAAAATATTTGAAAAGCAAAATATTATTTCAAGTTAAGATTTTGCTGATGGTGATGAACCGAAAAATAAGTATGTCATTATTAACGTTTCTAAAGGGCAAATTTTGAACAATGAGGTTTCATCCTATTGTCTCGATGAACATCAATATCACCATCACGTCCTTTGTTATTCCCGCATATCATATCTTAAGTTTTATGAAAAAAAGCTCTATGGTAAGTTGTATAATGCAGAATGGACACACCCTCACTTCTTAAGCTGTTTCATTGGAAGATACACAATTGCTATTTATTATTCATATATGATGGCTATCCCTCGCCAAAAGTTGGGGTTAATTCGAATTAGTTTTTAAAATGATATTTGTGAATAAAATAGTTTTTTAAAAAAAAATAAAAAATAATTATTGAACAAAAGAATTATATATATATTTGGTGGTTATAATGGTGGTTTGTTTTCGTCTTTAAAGTTATTTAGAAATAGCCTCAACACAGGTCTATATGCTTTAGGATAAACCTCAACTTGAAAAATATGTAGAAAATAATATGAAATAGAAGATAGAAGGATATATTAAAATAAGTATCATTATTGCCACACGTTAAGAAAACAAATAATCCTAAAGTACACATTTTAACATGCAAGGATAAACTTATCAAACCGAAGATGAACAACCTACCTTATCAAACATTTTCGCTTATCCTAATCCTAATTTCGTTAACTCAACTGTCCTCCGCATTAGACTGCGACGGCGGCGAGTACGTAAGCACGAACGCGGCCGGAAACGACGTATGCGTCTCATGTCCCGAAGATTCATACAAAGTCGGAACAAACAACGAAACGGAATGCGTCCCATGTCCTGCGGAAACCCCACGGAATCACCAGACCGGTTCGGACGATCCGCTTGATTGCACTTATGCGGCATGTGGACAAGGCCAACAGTATAACCAATCGGATTTCATGCAGTGTATCGATTGTGAGGTGGGTACGTATCAGGATAAGACGTATCCGCTGGATTTCGATGAATGTGAATTATGTCCAAATGGAACTAGTACGCTTGGGAACCAATCGATATCCAGGGACTGTATGCCGCCATGCCCCAGTGGAGCGGAATACAACATGTTCATTGATGCGTGTCAACCGTGCGCAATCAACTATTACAAAAACGCAGAATCAGTGGAGCGTGGAGAGTATACGTCATGCGTGCAATGTCCCGACCCCGCGTTTCGCACAAACGGCACTGGCGCTACTTCTGTGAACGATTGCAATATTGTATCGTGCGCCGCAGGTACATACACTGACGTTGTAAACAATGTATGTGTGCCATGCGGGGCGGATGAGTTTCAAAATGAAAACTGGACGACGAGTTGTATTCCTTGCCCAATGCTTCATGGTACTCTTGAAGGTGTAACAGGTACCGATGATTGTTTGTTTTATTTATTTAGTTTTTATTTCACAAATTCGTCGCAATATTTATTTTTACTATTATATTTTACATTAACTTCAGCATTTGCATGAAGTAATTGAAAGTAATTGTATGTGAGATTTTCTAAACAGAACTCAGTCCGAATATATATAGTTACAAACACATTTTATATACTCAAATAAATTGCTTACGCATAAGGTGCCGATTATATAAAGTCAGAACAAAAACATAAAAATAAATTTTAAAAACACAAATATATTGTTTACGCAAAAGGTACCGATGATACATCGCTGTGAAATATTCAGTATAATAGTATTTTTAATGAGATTTTCTATACTGAACTCGGTCAGAAAAAATCATATAAATAGATTTTATACCTTCAAATATAATGTTAATACGCCTAAGGTGCCGATGACATATCGCTGTGTTACACGTTCTGTCCGGATGGGGAGGAGCTTCAAGAGGATGAGACGTGTAGCAAATGCCCGATTGGCTATTATAAGGATAATGCGGATGGACGGTTTGAGAATTGCACCATATGTCCGGATCCGGCCTTTATAACGGAAGGTGAACGCAACTTAAACTTACTCAATTGCATTTGATTCTAACCGCTACAGACAGATAACTTCTCGAAGATATACATATATGAATACTTTATCAAACGTCTTGCTTTGGATTATCTTTGAAAGATGTTTGCCTACATTTCAAACATAAAGAAAAAACAATAATATCATGTAGGTTCTTTCAAAGATCGCATTCTTAATTATCTTGTATCTTCAATTATGATTATTATTGATAGCGACTGCAAACCAATTGCTTTTCTGTTGATTGAATGATTAGATATTATATTTTTAGTTCGACTCATTGACTACTTTATCATAGCTAGTCAGTACATATACATGCATATACTTTCAACTGCCCAATTTATTTTGATATTTAAGTGACTGGCTCAATCCACGTCGACAACTGTTCCATAACGAACTGCAGCGCTGGCTCATACCGCAACGAAACCGACAACTCATGTATGCCCTGTCCAATGGGCCAATACCAGCCCAACCAGTGGCAAACCGAATGCATTCCCTATTATATTGCTTCTTTTCAGGTACTGGTTCTATCCACGTCGACAACTGTTCCATAGCGAACTGCAGCGCTGGCTCATACCGCAACGAAACCGACAACTCATGTATGCCCTGTCCAATGGGAGAATACCAGCCCAACCAATGGCAAACCGAGTGCATTCAATATAATATTGGTTCTTTTCAGCTACTGGTTCAATCCACGTCGATAACTGTTCCATAGCTAACTGTAGCGCTGGTTCCTACCGCAACGAAACCGACAACTCATGTATGCCCTGCCCAATGGGCCAATACCAGCCCAACCAGTGGCAAACCGAGTGCATTTCATATTATACTGCATCTTTTCAGGTACCGGATCTATCCACGTCGACAACTGTTCCATAGCCAACTGTAGTGCGGGCACATACCGCAACGAAACCGACAACTCATGCATGCCCTCTCCAATGGGTGAATACCAGCCCAACCAGTGGCAAACCGAGTGCATTACATATTATACTGCATCTTTTCAGGTACCGGATCTATCCACGTCGACAACTGTTCCATAGCCAACTGTAGCGCCGGGACATACCGTAACGAAACCGACAATTCATGTATGCCCTGTCCAATGGGAGAATACCAGACCAAACAATGGCAAACCGAGTGCATCAGTTGTCCGATTGGCGAAACAACGAATATTACAGGTGACTATCACTCCATGTATTAGTCACAAAATCTTCATTTTTTTATGTGACAATTTAAACTAAAACGGAACAAATGAACACTATTTTAGAAGTTGCCATAATATAAACAAAATTTTGGACAAAAATAATAAATATGATATCTTACCCATCCAATTTTACATAATATGTAGCTTCTAAGAAAGAATTAACATTATTTCATATGGAAATAAGATAACAAAACTATCATAAAATTTGTTTTCTTCATTAAAAAACAGTTTTTTTTAAGTATATATCATGTTTGGGACAGCTAGCTACTTTTCGTTTTCGTATAAATATGCTGTGGTCCACTTTTCAGGTGCCGAGTCTCAATCAGACTGCATGCCAGCCAGTCAATCCACATTTCTCGTCGACATCAGAACCGCCATTACATGCTCAGCTAATCCCGAATTGAAAAACGACACCAGCGCCCTCTACCAATCGTTAAGCGCACGCGCCTTTACCATTGTCTGCAACATCCTCACAAATGACGTCACTGACGTATTTGTTGCGTCAATGGACGACGTGACGTCACAATTCGTTGGTTTCCGGTGTTTCAATGATACGTTGGCTATACTGCTGCAAGTGCAATTAGAATCAACTGAGATGAATCCAGATATGGTCGAAATTGCAATTCAAAATACGTTATCCGATAAAATGGCTGATGGGAGTTTAGATGACCCGCTCTATATCCCTGCGTCAATAAGCGTTGATCCGAGAGGCGTTACAGCAAACGACACCGCACAGGGGACAGACCTTGAATGTTCAGATGGCTGTTACACAGATATCCCATCTCTCGAATGTATCCGTTGCGCTAAGGGAACATATGGAACCGTGGACGTACCAGAACTCTGCTTTCCATGCCCGCGGGGTGTTACAACCGCTGGCCAAGGGGCGTTTGGTGATGAAGCAGACCTCTGTCTTATAGCAAATCCAGATGACTATATTCCGCATTATTTTCAAATCGATATACCGACTACCGTGGATTGCACGCAGGAATTTATGGATCCTACGTCAATGGTTTATTTGTCGCTTTATGGAGATGCGGAGATGATTGTGAGGAATATTATATTGGATGCGGTGGATGAGGAGTTTAGGCTGGATACGCCGGTGGTCGAGTTCGTGGGATATAGGTATGGTATTATATTCTGTTTTATGCAACTTTCATTTTGGTTGGCGGGGGATAATGTACCGATATATTTTTTTATTATGAAAAAGTAATTAGTAGAAAAGCGATTTCTTATAACGCATGGTTATCTTGTATATATTAAAAGGGCTACAATTATTGAATACAATTGCCTATATCAAAGAAAGCTATAGCAATGTAGACTTACAGATCATTGGTTAGTTTGCTCTGTTAAGTTTATATTTTCATTGGTAAATGATTTGATGTGTTGTTTTTACATAAATATATAACAAACATTAGTTTTTTCCTTTCTATTATGATTAGAATTTTATTATCGTTAGATAAAAAACCAACAATTTATAGCGAAACACATACAAATATACAGTTAAATGGTTATTTCATTACAGATGCAACAGTCCCGTCGACATCCTCCTCCAAATCCAAATGACCAACCTCGACCTCACAGACACACCCACAGTAAACGCCGTCCTATCCGCTTTAAACACTGCAATGTCCAACGGCACCTTATCCGATCCCCAGGGCCGCGAAAACGTTAACGACATATCGGTGGATCCCGCGGGTATCCGGTACTGGGCGGTTTCGCTGCCCGCTATGGAGTGCCCAGAAGGACAGCAGACGAATCTGGAAACGAGGCTGTGTGAGGATTGTGCGGAGGGCACGTATAATCCGGAGGGTGTGCCGGAGTTGTGTTTTGAGTGTCCCGTTGAGACGACTACGAATGGAACGGGAATTGTGCTACCTACAGGTAAAATATATAATTTTGGCTATGGGGTAAGTTTTAAGCAAACATCGGGTAAAGCTATTGATAATCTGATTTTAATCCGCAAAGACAAGGATCGTTTAACAACTTTTTTTTCTAATGTTGTTGGAACATTAGAAACGCATTATTGTAGCCATCTAGAGTCTATATGTTGTTGGTAAAAGTCTTCGCCCTTATTTTCAGTTAATGACTTGCACAACCCCACAACCACAATAACATGCTACCTTTTGTTTTACATATAACTTTTATATATGTATAGCCGGATGTCCGTCCGGTCCCGTGCCAATAATTTATACGATTATTTATAGCCCCGGCGTTCGGCCCTGTGTTTGCTTATCATTTCTTTATAAAGTATCCTCTGGGCACATAATAAAGTGAAAAACGAATTGGCCCACCATAAAATCATGTTTATGGACTACTTCGCAGGTGACGACCCATCAACCGTCTGTACTATAGCAGTCACTACTTCACCCATCAACTACAGAGTGCTCAATTCCCATGCCAACAAATGTCCTTATTTCTACCTGGATGGCACATGTATGACAAACCGCTCAAGCGGTTACCTGGCTTATTTCATATTCTCTATTTCATATAAAGTTTCAGGCAATGATCCCTTAACCGTTTGCACTGTTGACGTTACTACTCCACCAATCAACTACCGAGTGCTCAACTTTGAGGCCAACCAGTGTCCTTATTTCTACTTGGATGGCACATGTATGACACACTGTCAAATCGGTTTTCCGGCTTTTTTCATGTTCTCTATTTCAAATCCATTTTCAGGCAACGACCCTTCAACTGTTTGTACTATTGCTGTTACGACACCACCAATCAACTACAGAGTGCTCAATTTCGAGGCCAACTAGTGTCTTTATTTCTACTTGGATGATACGAGTATGAACAACTACCAAAGCGGTTACCCGACCTATTTCATGTACTCTATTTGATATTCATTTTTAGGAAATGACCCATCAACCGTCTGTACCATTGCTGTTACGACTCCTCCCATCAATTACAGAGTGCTCAATTTCGAGGCAAACCAATGTCCTTATTTCTACTTGGATGGAACGTGTATGACAAACTGCCCAAGTGGTTATACAGCGGATGAGGATCGGATGTGCATTGAGGATGTGAATGCCTTAACGAGGTACGTGAGATGCGCGTACATGCAAGGATTTTTAAATGCACAGTTTGGCCAAAGTTGACATAAAGAACATATTCAGTCGTAAATTTTGGTCTTGGAAGTAAAAACAACGTCGTTAAAAACGACGCAAAGACGGGCGTTCATCCGACGTTACGACGTCTTAAGTTCAAAAACGATCATATATGCCTACATAAGACTATTATTTTATCGTCTCTTGCGCAAGAAATCTTTGCCGATAGGCGCTAGGTGATAAATATAGTATATCTTCGCATATGCTTCTATTTAACATTTATGTTGTATGTTCCTCTACATTTTGAACAGCCAAAAGAAAGAGGGTCGCATGGCATCCGACGTTGGTATAGCAGTGGGCGTGGTCCTCGGATGTGTGTTCCTGGCCATGGTGATCATACTGATCTTGTGCTGCTGTATGCATAATTGCCACACGTGAGTGTAGTGTGAACTGAATATGAGTTATAATGCATAGGTTATGAGCACCCTTGACAGAATTGAGAAAATTGTACGTTTGAGCATGACATTGCTTATTATAAAATATAAATGGCATATCTTGGAAATAGAAGGAAGATTTTTAGAAATATTCAAAAGTCGATGTATTCCATTTATTCCAAAAATTAATAATATTCTGCATACCGAATTTACCGCCGACATAAATACTATCTTATATAAATGCAAAATACAAAGTTATATGTATTGAAATCACATCTCTATAATAAAAGTTTTTTTTTATTCTAATAATCATTTCTTTCCCGACAGAATGGACCGCCGACGTAAATACGGTCGCTCCATATATGGCGATCGCGATTTCCTTTCTGAGACCGACGACCAAAGCCATAGACCACGTGATTACGCCAGAGACCCGTATGAGACCAACGAACGACCACCGGGAGCATACGAAACGTATCAGCGACCGATGCCGTCGCGTTTTGGCAACTGGAATTCCAATGATCGAGGGGGAAGGGCTTATAGTCCGTTTTATTATCATTGATGGATTCGTTATTTTGAACAAGTTACGTGAAGTATTAATTTGTTCATATTTGTTTAGTGTCTTTTAAAACTTGAATGTTCTGAAATACGGTCGCTCCGCGAGACCGCGATTTCC
Organism: Hydroides elegans; assembly: GCA_001703475.1. Classification (NCBI taxonomy): domain Eukaryota; kingdom Metazoa; phylum Annelida; class Polychaeta; order Sabellida; family Serpulidae; genus Hydroides; species Hydroides elegans. The sequence continues at coordinate 16,332 of LQRL01120300.1, forward strand.
TTTCCGAGACCGACGATCAAAGCCATAGACCACGTGATTACACCAGAGACCCGTATGAGACCAACGAACGCCCACGTGGAGAATATGAGACGTATCAGAGACCGATGCCGTCTCGGTTTGGAAACTGGAATTCGAATGATCGTGGTGGAAGGGATTATAGTCCGTTTTATTATCATTGATAGAATCGTTATTTAAAATATAAGACGTGAAGTATTAATTTGTAAATATTCGTTTAGTACCGGTTTAAACTACTTCAAATTTACCTAATTTCTTGTCGATGTGATTGTAATGTACTGTGTAAGGTTTTGCATTTTATATTTTTTTATAGAAAGAGATTCATTAATCAAATATATTATACATTTGTGTTCATGCAAAAGCGGCTGAACTTTAGGACACATAAGTGCGTGTTGTTGTTCGGATTTGTTATCTAACAAACTGAGATGTAAGAGTAATATTATAAAACGCCGCTTGCATAAAAAATAGAGATATCAGTTCAAATTCAAAAGGTTGTTTTATAGAGTGACTTTCAAAATGTCCAAATTAGCCATATTTGCTAACACATTCTGTAAAAGAACCCCCACATATTTTTGTCGCATAAAAGAACTCCTATAGTGTAATTAGCTTTTTTCTTAATGTATCTTCACTGTGCTAAATACGCTATCATTTCGGTTTAAGTGACCTCCTATTGTCTGATTAACAGCTTGAATGCGTGGTGTCCGTCTATACTAATACCGGATTATGACTGACCCACACCCTAATGAAAAAGTTAATCTTTTGTCAAAAATAGAAAGAAAAAGAAATAAGAAAGAAAATAACATCGATGATGTATCATGCCTATGATACAAGGGTGCACAAGCTAATAATAATGCAAGGTCGGATGTTTTGAAGGTGGTTATTAAAGTTCAAAGAATAATAGTTGCTAATTTTAAGGTTTCAAAACATTCAAATGTTGACCAATATCTTATCTAAAACAATGAACATACCAGTGTTTTATTGTTAAAATACATAGACTTCTAAATAAAAGATCAACGATGAGTATTGAATTTGATTAAGGTCGGATGTTTTGAGGGTTGTTCAAGTTCAAAGGCGAAATGGTAGCTAATTTTCAGATTTTTAACCCTTCATATGTTGAACGTTTTTTTTTATTAAAACAATGGAATACCAGGGTTTTGTTGTTTAAAAATGTATAAAAGATAAAAAATGATTAATTGAAGTTGATGATCAGTTTGATGACCGAAGTCAATATTTACTTTAACAAAGCTCAGCATAAAAATTGTATTTAGGCCTTCTCTTGAATTAAAATATTTGAACAGCTCAAACATTCATAAATATTACAATTAAGAATAATTTTTGTATATGAGATAATATTGTTAAAATAAAACGTAGGCAAAAGCCTTATGTTTGAATGTTCAAATTACATTAAAACTATCTTAAACAATTATTGTTTATTCTTTATCTACCAGATGCAATACAATAAAATAACCCGAGAAAACAATAATAAATCAATTCAAAAAGTCATCTACAAAACATTTTTGATTTTCTCAAAAATGAAAAAAAAAGCCAAAACTTGTATATTGAGTTTTGTCATTTATCTGTATTAACTAAAGCCTTTTATAGAGTGATACTGCATTAAGAATCTATATTTGATATATGGAATAATGACCGAAGGGTCCTAATCAAAATGGTTATTGGCCCGAGGGATAGGGAAAAGTAATGCCCAAGCCCGAAGGGCGCGGGCATTACCTTTTCCTATCCCGAGGG
>LQRL01120302.1:0-17853 GCA_001703475.1 Hydroides elegans
AACACGTAAATTTAACATTTTGTCTATAAAATCAGGATATTAAAAACTTGAATTTTTGCGTATTCTTTTTATTTGTCACTGGGGTTACCGTAATTTTAACTAATTTTAGTAGGAATTGCCGCGTTTTTTGTACAATATATGACAATGTATCGAGTAAACTATCCAATATGGGTGCATTTGTATCTTTATCATTATTTGAACAAAAGAGAGCCTTATTATTTCAACTTTTTGTCACTGGGGTTACCGTCACTGGGGTTACCGTCAGGCCTACGGTAACCCTAGTGACAAAATGAAAGAAACATTATTATATAGCATGAAATTTATAATACTTTAATTTTTCTTTCCAGTATTGGACACAATTCAATATGTTGAAGCTGACAGTACCTTTAGTTTTTAAGAAACACATGACAAAAGAGTAAAAAATCCACGAAAATTAACATAATGTCACTGGGGTTACCATTTGTCACTGGGGTTACCAAACCTCACTGGTTTTGCCCAGTGTCACTGGGGTTACCAACTGTATCTCATGTGACAGCATAGATTTCATTTTCGTTTTCACAATCTACGTGTTTATTGCTGTTATGTCTTAGCTATTTTGCGAACTATGATGATAACCGAATTCACCATAAAAAGCAAATTTGAAAATTTTGAATTTAAAATGGCTTATTTTCATTCCAATTTTTGGTAACCCCAGTGACATTATTATGCTGTTTTGAGAAAATTAAAATTCTCGTATTTTATTATTTAAAATATATTAAGCGTTAATGAATTGATAAGTAAAGCCCTACCAAATAATCAAATGTCAGTCGGTTTTTTAACGATATCTTCAAATGTATTTATAATTCAGAAAATATCTTTTTACAACACCTATTTTAGATCAACCGCTAATGGAATATAGCACAGTTTTGGCATTATCATTTTTAATGTAGAATTTTTCTATATTTTCTTTATTATTTTGCAAAGTCGAGCTAGATTGCAAAAATGTTTAGCCTCACTATTTAACTCATGGCCTGGGAAAATCTCTAATAGACACAGATAGACTTCTATTGGTGTTTAGTTTATACATTCTTATTTATACTATCCTTTTTATTACAATTCACGAGTACACTTATCAAGTCCACGTGGAATGTCATATTATATGACGGAATGTGTGCAAACCTATTTTGTCAAAACTCCACATTTTTTATAAACGAAGGGACCAGGGCATTATTTTATAGAATATAGGCACGTTCACTCAATATCATACAATGAAGATCGAATACATTTGGAAGAAATGGATATGAATGCCTATTGTCACTCATTTTTTTTTCTGCAAAAACATGTTTAAGCTTCTCTTCCTTCTTTTACATGTAAGCCTTCTTTTATTGATATATGATAAGGCTTTAGAGTTTTCGCACCTTGTCTTAAATTCTCAGAAAGGAACGCCCTGTTTTATTATGAGAGGTCTTGTTTTTTAAGGGGAGAAGTTTTGGTCTGATGGACGTGTGGACTGCAAAAAAAACTTAGACATTTTTCTGAGGAAAAGACCATACGATTTCCCCCATAACTCATATTTCGCAATTTGCAATCATTAGGGAACCATTTTTGTATATTAGCGGTTGGGATTCTTAATCCATTTTTGAAAATCACAATTTCATATATATCTAAATTTGTTTGCAATGTTCCAAAAACCGACTGACATTTGATTATTTGGTAGGGCTTTACACTGAGTTTATGCCATCAAAATATATGAACAAATCAGAAAGAAAAAATATTGATTTTGAAAAATCTGGTGCATCTTACATCGTTTTCCGCACTTAACGTTTATTGACCCTTATGTCAATATCCGTCCATTTTATTGAATCAATTCATTGTGAAGTTCTCAATATACATCGGAATAAAATAACAATCAAACTATTTTATCACATGTCTATATATTGTGAAATAACTTCAATGTCCACCAGACAAAACAAGGCCTTGATACAGCCTTGACTCAAGGCCTTGTTGGGCTATGAATAATAGGTCAACGCCCTTTTAAAACAAACAGCAATAAATAATTAGCAAAATTTAAACATCTTTTTAATAAGCATGGGTTCAACTTTTCGTTGGACGTTTAATCCGTATAAGAAAGCAACGTAATTTTAAGATTACAAAAATGATTGTCCTCAAATTAACTCGCTCCCACCTCTCAAAAAAAGGTAAACAATCTTTTTGCAGCCCAATTTATATATGTTAATAACTGTAAGGGCCGTTTTGTTGTAGTTATCCCTTTTCTAACACAATAAATCTACATAATCAACCTAATTTGGTTTAGGTTAGAGACGCAATAATACGGTGAACGATGATTTTAAATTGACATAATGAAGAAAACAAACCTCGTGTGGCTGTTCTTTCAAACCAAGTGACACATTACCGTTAAACATATAATTATATTGAGTCCTATTTCACTCCTTTCTATTCATCACTTCAAATTCCACACAAAATTATATCCCAATACTTAGGAATCCTACATTTGAGCTTTCAAATCAACTTTGGAATGAAATATTGGATATGAAGCTGTACTTCTTACAGGATGATAATCATAAGCGCTAAAATATATTGACTTGTTTATTTTTAAGTTAAGGTAAAACCCGGAAGCCGGTAATGCAAGTACCGAGGAAAATATTAGGCATATTTATTTGATTTAGGTCTATTTTCCAACAAAGAAATACTTGCAAAAATTGAAATAGTGTATTTCAATCAATCAATTTGATTCTGAGATGAATTAGATGAGCATAAAATGGTTCATACAGAACGATTAATCCTACCATCAAATACCACCTGAAATAGTGTTGCAGTAGTGCGTATTTGAGAGTTCTGTAACAAATGGTCATGTATGTAGCCAAAAAGGCATGGGAGTTCTGCAAAAAATAGTCATATTGGGCTCTATGAGAAGTTTCCTGAAAAAGTGAAAGAACAAGTGTATTGCGCACTAGTACGTTTCAATTTGGAATACACTGATGCAGCGTGGGACCCTTATCTGAAGAAGGACACAGGACGTCTAGAAGCTGTTCAGAGACGCACAGCCCGCTTCGTCGAAGATGCATATAGTACTGGCACTGTCACATGTCAGTTCTATAAGGATTTGAACTGGGCCTCCCTAGAAAAGCGACGAAAAATCCTCCGTCTTACCCTCCTTCATAAGGTCCTACACAGTGATCTAAATAGCTCTACCATCGTATATCCATACCAAGACATGTTACACACGGAGTTCACAGCAAAGCCGCCTTACCAGCATAAGCACATGTCTACAAAATCAGTATTGTTTCATGGATAATTCAGGAATGGAATAGCCTAGCTGCCCATGTGACGTCTTTTGCAGACTCACAGCAGTTTTAAACTGAAATATCGCAGTTTATGTAAAATACACTCCTGTTTTTAGTCACACGATGCACCCGCACAGATTTTATCAAGTGATTTTAGTCACATGCTCCTGCACCAACTGATTTTATATACACATCCGCACGACGCACACCCTTGGCATGATGCCTCACGGTTTTCCCGAGTAACCGGATAGAGGTAGAAGTAGAAGTATTATCGATAAGTTTTCCCCAACAGTTATTGCTACCGAAAAAATATTGCTTATAGAATATGTAGGTGTAAATCACCTAGAATGTATTAAGGTGTTCCCTGATAGAGCAGATCTGAGTGGATAACTTATCTTTTTGTGATTCATTTACTGCTGAAGACCTAAACCCAAAAAACTTTTCGGATAGAGTTTTTACGACTTTAACGTAAATATGTACGCGGAGATGAGTAATCATACAGGGCGATATGAGAGGCCGTAACCAATAATGCAACATAATGCAACGGATGCCTTTATTTATGTTTAAAAAACATCGGTTAATTATATTGAAAAATAGGGATGAATCTTTTTTGGTAGTATAAATTGTAAAAATGTGTTCGGTCGGTTTGGGACTCTTAACTTTAAGTAATACAAACTTTGATAATTATCAAGCCTGTAATATATATTTATTTATAGTATACATGGCAACCAACGTTAACAATCTCATTGGTCAAAATTTTGACAATTTTAATCATAATGACGTCGAAGCTTAAATGAAATGACCATACACAATCATTTATTTCAGCATTTAAGCCATATTAGTTTTAAAGATACAACGTGATTAAATGCAGCAATTTGATCGGTCAAAAAACTTGCTTTTCAATAATTTATCAATATTCACGCATCTTATTTCAAGAATTCTCTTAAAAGCTTGGATTATCTATTGATTATGCATCTGCTCGTGAGATACTCATAAATCATTCTATACAAATTCGCGATTTAGTCATGAGCAGATCGAAAATAGCACCCATTTAGAGAAAAGTGTCTTAATTAGTGATATGTTGTCATTTGGTCGATTTTTTTTTCTCTTAATCAATTATATTTTCAAATCAAGTTAAAATTATCGGAACAATTTATTTTAGTAAGTATGAGTGAAATTAATGCGGAGACTGTGATTCTGTAATACATGTTTGCAAATTATACCGTTAAAATATTATAAAATTATGGCTTGATTGAAATTATGTTCTTAGAACTTCAATATGATCATAAAGTGTTTTATTACATAGTCAGGGTGCATCCCGTTAAGAAATGATAAGGAAGAGCAATGATGCAACATTTGTGTACTCAAGGACAATTTTCCGATTGCACTTCTGAAATTCAATTTTTATAATAAAACAATATAAACATTAATTAATGTTTAAATAATTGATTTATTTATCTTTTTCAAGATGATTTATAAGAATATGATTTCATATTCTACCCTGATTGTCAATATTATTATACAATTGATATTATCGCCTACTGTGACATGGCAAACAATTGTTTTGTCAGTAACGGTTTTCTTCACGGCTGTTTATTTATGCCTATATCGTCCACTTTAGTTTTTAAGAGCCTCCCAACCCTGCTCTGCTGCAGCTGGTCATTTAGCCTATTATGCACTCAGTCCCCATTTAATCCCATATTGAAAGCTCGGGAAATTGGTCAAAATCGATTTACAAAAACATAATTTTGAACACGTTCCGAACGATAATTTTCCTGATTTTTTTACATAATAAAAGAAACGATATATTTGTTGCTCTTTCGAAACTTTGCTTTCGGGATTATAACTATGTGATAATTGTTGTTGAAAAATGCAGATTTTGCAACAAAATTGCTTATTCAAATAGAGATTTGAGTTTTAAGTTTCTTACTCAGAACACATGTTATGTAGTTTATATATTATATTGTGTTGTAATTCATACTATATTTTATAATGACATCAAAGTGAATATGCTCTTTTTAACTTTCCAGCACCGTTGCCTATTGAACCGACCAGTGATCTCTTGACTCTCTCTGATGTTCTTTCAACCTTAGAATAGTGGTCCTTTAGCTTTATTTGATCACTATCTCGTTTCAGTCACGAATGTCGAATGCTTTTGTGCATCAAACTTCCCTTTTTAACTTTGTTAAAGCCTCCTTGTTGGGTCCAAGTAAAATAATATTAAATTGACATCATGCAAATATCTATACTGATTATTGATCCGTATTTTCATTAAAGAAATTAAATGACGGGTTGAAATTTTTATAGCTCATCTAATTAAACATAATGAATTGGTACAACTTCTTAAAAAAAGTTAAAAGTATGACAAAATATTAGATATAAACATCACAACTTAAACTTCAACTAATTTAATAAGCGCACATAATGTCGAAACTGCAAGAAGACTTATTTTTGCATTTTCGTCGCCTTTTTGTTTACCTAAATTCAATAAGTTATAGGTTCGACAACAGAAACTTGAAAATTGGTAATGATAGGAAATAAATAAAATAATTGACATGCCAATTTTAATCAAAATTTATAGTTCGGAACATGTTCATAATTATGGTTGAAAATTATTATTTTCATCGAAAACTCTATTTACGCCCATGATTAAGACCATCGCCATGTTTTGAGTTAAGCCGATTATTTCGAGTCTTGGATAGCAGAGCATTATAAACTAAATTGCAGGCTGTAAACAGCCGTGTCTTTGATATTCCATGTAACAAATGGAATGCAATATCCAGATTCAATAGTGTTAGGTATTAATTGCACTAAGTGGTCAAATTGGATGCACTAACCCTTCTTTCGATGCATTCATTATTACCTTTGGTCCTTTCTCAACTGCAATCAAATATTAACCACCATGACAATACATGTATATGACAAGAGTGCCTTTAGTAGTATTGGAACACCTAATGAAGGTATATTGTTAGGTGTTAATTTCACCCCCCGGTCAAATTGGATGCACTCAGCCTTCCGCTTTGATGCATCCAATTCTACCCCTTCGTGCAATAAACACCTAAAAATTTTGAAACTTCATAAGGTATTCCTTAATTTGTAAATAAATACAAATACATATATATAAAAACAAATTCTATTTCACTCATATTTTATCAATAAAGCTAGTTGAACTTGTGTTCTTTGTGTTCCATGGAGTTGAGCCAACGGTGTCGACCATCAGTTACGCTCCTTTAAAATATGTTTTACAACTTTGAACTGAATGTGCAGATTTATCGCTGCTTATTCCTATGACAAGATCATGTGTTGGTAAGAAAATGTGTTTTAGTTGGGAAGCATTTGTACATAAAATTATCTATCATCATATCAGTTATCATCCTGATTTTCTAAGCATAAAATATTTTACAAACTATGGTACATATCATAACAAAATCCTAACCATTATACACTTTGCACAGTCAATAGATACTTTAATACCTTTTAATCCATGTTTAGTTGTTTTTTAGAGTAGTTGCACACAAATTTGCTGTCAAAAATGGAACGCAAATATAATCTTATGTTTTCATAAACGAAAAACAAAATTAGATAAAAACATTTTATATCAAAATAAAGATCACATATTGAATACTATAAAAACAACAGTTTGAATTTACCTTTGCATTTTCCTCTGAGTTAGCATACTAATTTTAGCACCGAAGCGAGAAGTTGGCTACAGCATCTTATTTTCGCCACAAAAATTGAATCAATTCAACAATATATATATTTATATTTTGTGTTAACAAACGTTTTCGGTACAAATATTTATTTTATATGTTTGTCATTTTGTGTATAATTATTCGTATACATGGCAAAGTACTATCATTTAATGTGTCATTTAGGGTCTGTTCAAGGATTTTTCGTGCACGTTTTTCACATATAAATATGATATACTGGTGACCGAAAACGAGATCAGATGGCATTTTCGGAAATATTTGCGAAACACCTCAATTGATTGAAGATCATAACATCTATCAAGGAATTTGGGTGTGTTGAGGATGCAAAAATGGTTGAGCCTGCGTGCGAAGTTTTTTTTTGGTAAAGATCGGTTGAAAATAAAAAAGTTATGGCCAAAATACCACCCATTTTTTAGTGTACTATCGGAATACCTTATGGATGTTCACTATTTTAGGTGTTTATTTCACAAATGGTTCGAATTGGAGGCTTCGAAGCCAACGGCTGAGTGCATCCAATTTGACCCCTGGACGCAATAGACACCTAACAATATTCTATCTGAATATTGTATTCCCTTCATTACATGGAAACCCGTTACTAATAAAAATGCAATGTTAGTCTTGGCGATAAAATACAATTCTTTATTAAATTGACCATTATTATATGAACAGTTTTGCTTATAGATCATATTGGAGAAGAAAATTATCCATGTCACGTAACTGATTTAAACATCAATTCATGTTTTCATTGTTTAATCATGAAAAAAATATTTCGGAAGTGCAATAAGAACAATATTCCGGGTTCAATACACAAAATAGTGCATCATAGCCCTTCCTAATCATTGCTTTAAGTGATGAACTCGAGCCATCTAATAATCAACATTTATAGATGAAGAGTCAATATTGGTTACAATATTAAGCGATTCTAGTTTCTATAATACTTTATAATATGGATACAGTAAAGTTGTAACGAAACAAAAACATTTAACTATGTAATCATTAGTTTTCTTGCAGATAAATAGTCACAAGCAAGATAAACATCATGACGTCAGATATAATTCAAAATTGCATTATTCACTTATGCACGCATATATTAAAAAAACTTGGCCCTGTCTGGTTCACACACTCTTTTGGTCTGAAAATATTCTGCGCACCCAAAATCTATGTATAAACGTTTTTAAGAATGACTGTATAATTTTCTAGGTATTTTCATTATTTGATTCTCAAAACACACACAATAAGCAAGAATTCAAGCGTATAAAAGAGGATTATTTGCAAAGATTATATGTAATCCCACATGCATGCTGTAGTCAAATAATCAGTTAACTGCAGACGTGTTTCATATATTGATCAACCCTCCCGCCTGTGGACAAAAGATAATCTAGTGTTACAGGACGATGTCGCTTTACTTAAATAAGATATGCACCACTTTTTATTGACAACCTTAATACGGTGACACAGTCTTTTGTTGAGAGCTCTGCATTTGTAGATATTGAGTGGAACATTTGCTGTGTAATGTCGTAGTAATGCACAATCGGATTTTTTATGAATAATTCAATTTATGTGTACCAAATATGTGCATGTGAAAACAATCATTTAAACCTTATATATAGGTAAAGGTATACATGAGGTATACATTAAGTTTAAATAATTATCGGATATCAATAAAGATTTAAATTGTAAGTGTTGCTTCTAGTTGTTAAGTCAAGTTATCAAAATGAGAATATAAGCCCATAACAGAAGCTAAGTTATTCACCAATCGAAAAACCTGTTGTAAAAAATCTGGAAATAATGATATGCTTATCACATTCATCAATTAAATATGGCAAATAAACAGGACAGTCGTGTTATCAAGTTACGTCGCATACTGTCTCACTCTTCAGATAATTATTCATATTCTGATATTTCAGATGAAAGCGATAAACAGCTAGAGTTTAAATATGCAAACCAAAAAATATTATTTGGATATCAGGACCCGAGTCTGTTTCGATATATGTTATTTTGCGCTATTTTAGCGAACGATCATGTCGCATTAAGGAATCATTTAACTGGATTAGACCAATTGAAATATGAATGGCTCTGGATATCTATCGCAGAACTTAGATATCATGAGGATAATTTACATGATGGAATATGCAAAAATGCGTTTTATAGAAAACTATGGCAAGATATTGATAAGAAAAGGCTGTTAAACAGACCATTAACGGAAACAAATGAATCCAATAAATACATCAATCTTCTTGAAGTGGCGTGTATTTTAAGGACAACCTGGGAAACAACAAATGTAATAGAAGCTATGTTAGAGCATTTAACGTCAATAAATGAAATGGAATTGCATAGTATCATTTGCAATACTAATATAGATGCGAGTACTGCAAAATCAATGATCCGTCATGTAAAACAAAGGATAAGTCGACATGAAGATTCCTATATATCAAACTGTTTTGGAAAACTTGTGACCGATCTCTGTGAATTGTATGTCAAATGTCCATTCAAAGAGCAGCAATTGATCTTGTCGAAATTGTGTATCCTATTGGATCCAGATCTATCCAGATCTATCTATCGGATCAGCTTTTCTCCAGAAAACCTGATTGGAATTATGATAAAAGCTATCAACCATTCAGAGTCAGCACTTTTGCTGTGCTGTTTGAATTATATCAAGTTACTTGGGCGGTATCACGGAGATATGATGATGCAGCCTTATATCGATACTCTAGAAACTGTTTTCGCTCAAGCCCTCACAGAAAGACACTATTATATGATTCACCTCATAGTGAAAGCATTCCAACCCCAAATCAAAGAAGGAATCATTTGTAGCTACATTTACAATTATGACTTATATCTTGTTAATTACTTACTAAAGCACGACTTAATTGATTTCAGAAACTTGGGGTTTTCGTCTGATGTTATCGACAAGCAATTTCTGAAATATTGGCTACGCTGTTGTTACGATCCGAACAAATCCCGATACATTGCCCAATTGGATTTATCCAATAGCAAATGCTCAATTGAGGATCTTTCTCTACGTATTGGAGTATTATGTAATATTGGTGCAGATATTGACCAAGAAAGTGGCATGCTTGGAACACAACTACAACGTTGTTCAAAATTGTTTAACATAAGTGTCCTTTGTGCTTTGATAATAAATAATTGTAGCCTTGATAAAGACACAATGAAAACTGTTTTTCACAATCTATTCCGACTCTTACGATTAGGCCCAGAGCAAGACGAATTTAAATTGAAGAAATTGAAGCTATTAAGGTATCGCTTCATGAGAATCCTTATTCAGAGCGGAGCAGAATTTCATCCTGAAACAGTGCCTTATATCCAAGGGAATCTCGAATTTCAAATGTACAGCGAAGTGTGTGGCTATGCAGATGTAGATTGGATTTTTGCCTGGTTTCGCAAACCACCTTCGCTTCGTTTCTTCTGCAGAAAAGCGATTAGGAATAAGTTCGGGAAACAACTGACTCGATTTTTGCGTGACTTGAAGTATCCCGAAGCTTTGAAGGATTACATCTATTGTAAGAAGGAGGCCAATGAAGCAAACATGTTTTTGAGAAATTAAAATGTTTGCGTTAGATTTGTTATCTAATTAGGTTAATTTATGCATACGCATGATTTACAAGCACTAATGATATAATATTTTACTATTTATCGAATTCCACATATGCGAGGTTATTTTTTTGAAAACAATATATCTACTAAGGAAGCTTAATCGAAACTGTACCAAAAATATTATTATTGGATTTAAGCTTAGAGCCATCCTCACTTTGTCTCTTCTACAGGACATAGATTCGTATTGACGCACTCGATTTTTGTGTGAATTTGAGTATATTGAGCTTCATAATTACAAGTGCATGATACTATTTTAACATGATACGACATTGTTACTTATGTTCGTTGACTAAGAAAATATTGCGCTGTGAGAAGAAATGACATCGTTTATGAGCGATCGTTAAAACAATTTAATGCCCTATCGTAATACTAATAAAGGAACTTTAGGGCCTGGCCACATTGGAAACTTCAACTTGCTTTAATTTCCTAAGTGACCATAATGGTCTTCATTAGGAGACAGGGTTGTTAAAAATGAGAGAAAGAAAATCTACCAATGTGGCCAGGCCCTAATGTATCGTGTCTTGCTGCACAGATACAATGTGCAAGGATCTTCCTCTTTCTTAATATTGAAGTAGATTTGGGGCTGAAAACGGTTGAGTCATTCATGTAAAGTGAATGGTGGACCTATGGAATGATATGCCATATAGATTAGTCACAATAATTTGTATTTATTATAACATTTAATAATGAAGCATATTTTCAATAAATCATTTTGTTTTATAGTAACTCAGAACACCCATGATTATAACATTCAATAATGAAACATATTGTTGATAAATCATTTTGTTTTACAGTAAATACCATGATTGTATTTGATAGCTCACAATAGTATAAATTGTTTATACTTCACAATGATGTGTATTTCATTTAGATTTCTCTTCAAAATATATATTTGCAGTAACTCAAAATAGTATTTATACTTTTGAGCAGCCAATTGCGATTGTAAATAGCGAATTAGCTGAAATATATTATTTTTGTACTTGGTGTGATGATGTATAAATAATCATGTTATAAGATGATACATATATGAAGGGCTCCAAGCAACATTTTTTAAGTCTGATATTGACGTTTATTAGAAAAGAGGCATTAAATGTTTTAAGATTGGTAGTTAATAAAGTTTTGGAAAAGGTTCAAAGAATGAAATGATTATGGTCCCATTGATTTAATGCTATCGATAGAACATTTAACACGGATCTATAATCAAGTAATACATTTTGGCGATTCATTTTAAGTTGACTTAACTGTCGTTGTATGGAGCCCTTCAGTGATAATAATTAACGCTATTCAATTCTTAACAATTATTTGTTTTATTATTGCAAACATGTTTGATATTCATGCGTCAATAAATTATCGTTACTTTCCAATAAATAGTTAATCAATCAAACGTATGCAAGGCTTTGTGTCGCATCATGTTAATTGAGTTGTTATTCGATTTTTTTTGTGAAAACAAATTCATGGATGTTTAGAGCGGTCCACTTCTTAGTAGCCAGCTATTCTATTTTTCATCACAACCCCAGTTGATCCTGAGTCTTTATTTACATACGCTTGAAATAATTTCTTTATGCAATGATATTTTCAATATGTTCTGTAACTGAATTTTGTTTCCCGAAACACGTCTTAAGTTATGTAGGCTGTTCAAAATACTTATGGCTTAAAATGTTGTTTTTGCAAGAAATTATCATCGAAAGTACATATATTATTACTCATTTTTCTTTATTCAATTCCTGAATAAAATATTACTTTTATTGGAATCGCCTCCTTAACATGTTTATTTTTTTTATCTGATTGATTGTTTGGTAATAGAACATTCCTGTTTATTATTCATTCACATTTTAAAATGTATTTGAATGTAATAATTGCAATGGATCAACAGTAGACAGAATGATTATTGCAAACAAATTAATTGCAATTCGTTCAACGTAGACGTTGTAGTGAGTTTGAATCTCAAAAAGTCCCCAGACATAAAGTCCCCGAACACAAAGTCCCTAAACAAAAAATCATAAATTTGGGCAACATAGGACACAAAGTTCCTGACTATAAAGACACCGGGCATAAAGTCCCCGACCAAAAAGTCCCTAAAATATCACAAAGGACATAAAGTTCTCGGACATAAAGCCCCAAAAATTTTACTCTAGATGATGTGTCTGTTTTTACATAGTAATTCAATCAAAATGCGTGTGTATAGAATGACAAAGTAAATAATAAAAACTTATTCATACAACACACAATGTAAGGAATAGTGCTTGGTGTAAAGTAATTGTAGAAATTGTGATAGAAAGAAGCTTTCTGAACTATATGGAATTTTGTGAACGTAAGCCATTTCACATCCATTGTTCCATATTAAATTGTTAAAACGTATGATACAAGACTTTTATATGTTAATAATGATTTAATGACCTCTGCACGTGGAACATGAGAGAGGACTTTTTGTAAACTGTGTGGCCAAAGAGCAATGATCGAGCATGCGTTGCCGGCCTACACAAAAACCTTATGGAATGAAAAAATACACATGGAGAGCTAGCTAGGTGCTAGGAGCGTTGGCAAATGGCATCGACAAGGCGATCAGATATATCAACGTTATTTTTGTAAAGTGACCACAGTTCATAAGTTGTCGAAGAGTCTAAGTTTACACTCGGAAAGCAGGTGAGAATTAGGTCAGGAGTGATGCTGGTAACAAGTAATGACTGGAAAACGTTTACTGACGTAAACAGGCCACTAAAATTCCCTCAGCAAATAACCATGACAAATCTATGAACAGACAAAATGTTGCGGTCAGAAATTACAAAAAAAAGTAGTGTTGATAGAGCTCATAGTACCGTATGAAGAAAGAATATAAAAAGCTCATGAGCGCAAGCGATTGAAAAACCAAGAGTTACTTAAACACTATCAATATACACATTGGATGATATGGTGTTCCCCAGTAAGAGTTTAATGACGCCGTTTCTCGGCTTAGTCAGTTTGGAGAATGTTAGGGAGGCTTGGTATAACTGGGATAAATAGACAATCACAAAAGAGACTGGGGAGCATATAGAGTAAATAATCCTTATGGATTAAGTGCAAGATAAATGAGCACATAATCGCTTTCAAGTGAGTATTTATCAATCCCACTGGCTTCCTTCTGGAGATCGTCGATGTAAGGGCCGAAACGGCCGCCGAAATGAAGATGCATATTGTTAATAGGACCGATATGACGCCTCGTTCAAAACACACGCATAAACTATGTTTTTTAGTATTCAGGAATAAGTAATATTATATGATTTGGCGTTTATGGGAAAGAAATCAGATCGAAATGTTAAAAGAGTTCTGTTAGATCCCCCAGCAAATACTCATAATTTCATTCTGATATCTTCTCCATTACAGAACATAAATTTATGTTTTATTATACAATAAGCAAAACAGGAGCCGAATTCTCGGCCCCACCTAGGATTAACTTTACCCTTAAGTCCGACGTAAAAGGGTGTGAAAAACTCTAAGTCTCAAGTTAAGGTATAGCCGAGAACATGGGCCCAGTTTTATGTTGAACTATCATTTTTCATCTACTAGTATATTCACTGCGGATATGTAAAATGGCAGTCTCTCTTGTCCGAATAAACCACTTTTATGTATCTTTGAAGGTAAACTATGTCATAGAATCATTAGCATATAAATTAATATTTTGAATTTTAGTGTATTTGTGATATTTTATTCAGTTATGAATAAATTATAAAGTGAGATTTAGGAAATTCCTTATTATCGCCCACTCATGACAGAGGTGAAAAATTCAAAAAATACTGATATATTGATGCTTCCCGGTCACGTTCATTTGCTTGCATATTTCGCCACTGTAAAAACAGGAGCCAATAGCGACCCCGTCATTACTCTATGTGAAAGAAATTTTGCCATGCAAAGTAATTGTGTGTCCATGTCAGCACTCGTTTGTATAATACAACTTGTAATCATACACATATGATAAATTGACATGAATCATTTAGGCCTTTAGAAAACTGTTAAAAGATAATAGTATTATCACAGTGTTTATATAATTTCGCGGGAAATTTGGTCAACATTATTTTTCAGTTAAAGTCATCAAAACAATAAGGAAAGGGATATTTAATATTATATGATTTTTAGCCCCCAGCCAACCAATTTGGCTGAGGGCTATTGCTATCCCCCAGTCCGTCTGTCCGTCCGTCCGTCTGTCCGTCTGTCTGTCCGTCCGTCTGTTAACATTTGAGATGCAGTTGTTTGTTCGCGGCATTTTGATATGAAGCCTTTGTCCTAGGGTTCTGAAACTTCACACAGTGAAAGAATATATATTGCAAATGTGCAACGTCGAGGTTTCAGTTTGATCGACCAAAAATTGTCGAAATAACGGGGGTTTGAACTTAGACGAATTTGAGATATTTTGGGATATTTATAAAACACTTTGTCCGCGGCACTTTGGTATGAAGCCTCTGTCACAGGGTTCTGAAACTTCACACAGTGGAAGAATATATATTGCAGATGTGCAACGTCGAGATTTCAGTTTGATCGACCAAACATTGTTGAAATTACGGAAGTTTGAACTTAGACGAATTCGAGATATTTTGGGATATTTATACACACTTTGTCCGCGACACTGTGGTATGAAGCCTCTGTCATAGGGTTCTGAAACCTCACAAAGTGAAAAAATATATATTGCAGATGTGCAACGTCGAGGTTTCAGTTTGATCGACCGATAATTGCGAAATTACGGGGGTTTGAACTTAGTGTAATTTGAGATATTTTGAGTTATTTGTAGAGCACAGAAAGATTAAGCGTATATTGTGACGTTTTGAGGATTACGTTGTGTGGATGATTATGTAAGGGCAACGGTGTGAGAAAAAAGCTGTGAGAAATACGTTGTGAGAAAGACGTTGTGAGAAAGACGTTGTGAGAAAGACGTTGTGAGAAAGATGTTGTGAGAAAGACGTGGTGAGAATGACATTGTGAGAAAGACGTTGTGAGAAAGACGTTGTAAGAAAGACGTTGTAAGAAAGATATTTTTTTTACCTGCTTCTTCCAATCGACAAATATTCGTGATAAAGAATTTTTGAATAGGCTGGGGGCTTTGCATCTCTGATGCCTATGTTTCTAAGCCCCAACCCAAAAGTTGTGGGCCTATTCCTGCATACCTGTCTATGTCACGCCATAGTAAGGTCCCCATACAATCAAGTGATGCATGAACGTGATTGAACCTTTGTTTTGTAAATCTCAAACTTCCGGAAACTTCCGTCCGCCATTGTTTACATTCGATACCCAAACATGGTTACCAAAACATACATCATACAGGTATTGATCACAGCAGCTGTCATCGCGCTGATCTATAATGCATACAACATCGTTGCAAATAAAGAGTGTCTGAAAACAAATAATATCGACGGGAAATCAAACGAACTGTTCCGAGCAAACCGCAAAATAACATCCATCCTCCACACTAAATTGGACGAAATGCACAGCCTAGTATATCTATTTATTCTTCTCATATCATGTTCACCTGATATCGAAAAAAACCCTGGCCCTCGTACACCAAAATTCCCGTGCCAAATATGTTAGAAAGCGGTCACCTGGAAACAAAAAGGAGTCGCATGTGACAAATGCGAAATGTGGTCACACACTGACTGTTTAAACATGCCAACTGTGATCTATGAGGCATTAGGCGACACATCATGGACATGTGTCTAGTGCGGCATGCCGAACTTCTCCTCTAGTCTTTTTGATTGAAGCACATCAGAAATCCCAAGTGAAACAATGCTCGAAACCGACACATCCTCAAACTCACCTGACAGCCCTGGTCCACCCTTGCATTGCTCATCGCCAATGAAACAGTACAACCATAAAATCAGTCAACGCTCGACTGAGGGCTTGAACATTGTAAACATCAACTTTCAAAGCGTGAAAAACAAGGCTCCACACCTACTCACTCTTCTTGATTCCATAACCCCAGATATTGTGATCGGCACAGATCGGCACATGGCTTAAAAGTGATATAAACTCATGTGAAATATTCCCAAACTCTTACCAAATAGTACGAAAGGATAGAGCTGATGGATATGGTGGTGTTCTCCTTGCAGTAAAAAACAACATCGATTTTTGTGAAATAGAATCATCTGAAACTGAATCAGTATTTATCAAAAACAAAGCTTGAAAACAACAACACAGTTATTATTGGCTCCATATATAGGCCTCCCAGTAGTGATATCAAATACACTGAACACTTGTGTAAGCAAATCGAAAGTATTGTAGCCTCAAACAAAAACGCAGCTATACTAATAGGCGGCGACCTCAATCTACCTGATGTCGACTGGAACTCAAACAGCGTGAACGGAAACCAATACCTGAAAGCCATAAATCAATGCACTTTAGATATGGTTAATGAATGTCATCTCAAGCAGATAGTAAATGAACCAACCCGTGGCGAAAATATCCTAGATGTATTCATGACAAATAGACCATCGCTCGTAAATAAATGCGTCACCATTCCTGGCTTGGGTGACCATGATGCCGTGCATATACAGACAGACACTAGAGCCAAAAGAGTTAAACCCGTACGACGCAAAATACTATTGTGGAATAAAGCAGATATAGATAGCCTAAAAACTGCAGCATCTGAAATTAATAATGAATTCCACCAACGATTCAACGCACAAAGCCCAATCGATTCAATGAGGAAGTACAATAAGTCATCAATGGAAGATCTCATGACGAACCACGTGCCATCTAAAATGTCAACAACAAGATACAATCAACCGTGGATCACACGAGAAATAAAACGCCTCACCCGACAAAAACAAAAGCGCTACAATCAGGCAAAGGGAAAACACAAGCAAAGAAAAGAGTATCGGCGCTTCCGCAAATTGAAGAGGAGAGTAGAGAAGAAGTGTAAAGATGCATACTCACAGTACATGAAAGATATAATATCTCCGGACACGGATAAAAACAACAAACGATTCTGGAGTTTCACAAAAAACCAACGCAGGGGTGGAAATAAGCACTCGCCACACTCGCCATGGCGAGTGAAATTATCGATTGGCGAGTGTGAATTTGAAGTCACTCGCCAGCCTGGCGAGTGTAAAATTTGCCATCAAACACATAATCTTCCGAAAAATGTTGATTAAATCTCAAATTTGTCGGCTCGCGCACGCTTATTAGGCCCCAACCCCAAAGTTGGGGGCCTATAGAGTTGGGGTGTCCGTCCGTCCGTCTGTCCGTCCGTCCGTCCGTCTGTCTGTCATCGCTTTCTTGTA
>LQRL01120309.1:507-11207 GCA_001703475.1 Hydroides elegans
TAAAGAGTTTTCATGATAATATTCAACCGGATCATAACGTTGAATTAATAAATCGGTATGATGTTCAGGATTGAAAACATGTTGGTCATGTGATCCGTGCTGTTGAGCTGTGTGTCTTTGATGCCAGGTATATATAAATTTGTTTTGCACGAATTATTAAAATATAAACTTGACAATATCACATAAACTGATACTCTACCAGACTTCTCTGTATATTCAAGTATAGTAAAGATCAATAGGTGAATGTAACAAAGATAAAAAAACTTAATTCTTTCATCAGAAAAGCACATAATAAAGGTAATATTTCATAATAAGACTCATATTGATTAAATAACTTTGATATTGTTTCGAATAAATAACATTCACATGTACGTATTTTGAAGCTACGTTTATAGTTTATCGCCGATTTTGTATAATCATTAGATATACTTATATACCATTCATTAATTGAATGTACTATTTTTTGTTTTATTAAATTTGAATATTATACTGAAACAAACGCCTTAAATAGGACCAATTTTGCATATTGGTATTCCTATTACCATAATTAAAAACACACTATTATATGTTAAAGTCATTGAAACTGAAGAAAATGAGAGGAAATGGCTACCACCACTTAACCTCACATCTGATGTAGCCAAAAAGTGGGTGCTACCCCCTCTCTATGTTCGGGCTGGGGCAGAAGAAAAGAAATGGCTACCCCCACATAACATAACATCTGATGTAGCCAAAAGGCAATGGCTACCACCCCCTGCCGCTCTTACTATTCAAGCTGAGGCAAACTAAGAAGAAAGAGGTCCGACCGTCAATTGTTTCTTACACAAGTAGTCTCCATCTTTATATTTACAACATCATTTTAAAGACAGATGAAACAACAATGTTTAGTTGAATAAACACCATTGAAGTAAAATTGGAGCTTTTTTGTTTCCTGAAAAATATCATTGAATATTATATCTACTTTGAGTTTACTTTGAGAATCAAGTCTATTTGACAAATGTTTATTATATTGATATTGAATTACATCTTATAGTATAGCGCATCAAGCGATTTCGCGATGAAAAATTTTGCATAATTTATGTGATTTTATTAATTTTGTATGTGTAAGTTATTTGGAAACATACACACTATAGATCCACAGTCATACTTACAATGAAAAAGCATCGACATTTCAGTAGATAAGAATTCAAAGACTTATGTAGACCTGTAATAAATAGTAGATGAAATATCAGCCTTGTCAGTCAATCTAGCAAGACTTTTTACGTTCAATAAATTCATCCATATGATTTTAGCAGCGTATAGATCAGATCGACATAAATTACAATGTTTTTAGACTATTCACGACACTGTCTTGGCAGCATTGTTATTTCAATTCGTAGGTATCATTTGCTTTATTGACAAAAAAGTTTTACGTTGGTATGTGTTGTTTACGATATGGCACATTTTACAATAGAAAATAGGTGACAAATTATATATCTTTGCAAAGCATTAGGAAACCGAATTCTACAGGGTGCTAAATATTTTTTATAATTTATATCTTAGCAGTTTATTATAATTGTTTTTTAAATAGATGTCACTTTGGTTTGTTAAAATACATATTTATGCCATTGTTTGTTACTTCATTTAAGCGAATAACACTGTCAGCAAATACGCACCACATACTATAGACACTAGCAACTAAGATTACTAATAATCATTTTAGTTTATACGTTTGTTCATGTTTTGGAAATGGAACGGTTTTATATCGCATGTTTATACAAATTCATGATTTTATATCGAACTATGAACGTGTATATAATTATAAATTGTAAATGATGGCATATTCAATATATGGCCGTACAATACTTTTGTAGAATACTAGTAGGTCTTTCCCATTCAACTTTAGCTTGTTTTAATTTAGTTAAGAAGTATAGTCTTGACCGTGCTTTCGATATAATGTTGGTTATTTGCTTGGCCCACTTAAGGTCGTTCTGAATGATCACTCCGACTAATTTAGTACTTGTAACTCGTTTGATTGTTTTATTATCTATAGTGAGGTTTGTTGGGGTCTTGGAGATGCTTATAATAATTTCATATGTTTTTTTCTGTGTTAATCATCATATTATTTGTCTTCGTCCATTCGACAATTTCGTTCACTGGTAATTGTAGACTGCTGCTATGTTGTTCTCGTTTGGTTATTTCGAATGTTGAGCTGTCTTCTACATATTTGTAGATAGGAAGTCTTGATTTGAGATCGTCTATCATTCTGATGAATGCTTCCATTCCCATAAGGGCACCTTGTGGTATTGCTCCGTTGAGAGATTTGAGTTCTGAGATAAACTCACGGATTTTAACATGTTGAGTTATATTTGTAAGGAAGGCATATATCCAATTTTATAGTGGTATGGATGCTCCTAGTGATTTGAATTTGCCAATGAGAATCCGATGGTCAACTCTGTCGAATGCTTTTGAAAAGTCTAATAAAAGAAGTCTGATTAATTTATTGGTGTCTAAAGCTTCCATCTACTTATGTGTCAGTTCAATTAGCATGCGAGATTTCTTTGGGATCTGACAGACATTTATCTGTTTTCATATATCAGGAATGTATGAATCCCTTACCGAGGCGTTGAAGATTGATTGGTTGGGCGAGGTATGAAGAGAAGTCGCAGAGCATCCATGGTTGTATGTCATCTGGCCCGGGTGCCTCGTTCGGTTTAACTTTAAAGAGCAGGTACTCTACTTGGGACGTTGTTATGTTCATTCGAAATGGAATATCAAAGAGTTCGGTTCGTCGTTTCCTTAGCAGAGGTAAATCTTTGGATACAGAATAGTAACAGTCGTTGATTTTGTCAACTAGATCTTTGATGTCGCCCTGTGCGATTTCGTTAGCTACAGCTTGGAAATTAGTATCATTATTACCCTTTTCGAGCTGTGTAATGCATATTACGTCTTTCCGGCATGACTCTGAATCTCCCTTTTCGAGACCTTTCATTTTTAGTTTATAGAATTGCTCACGTAGGTTTTTAGATGGGTTACTTTATTACGAAGTGCTTTGTACTTTTTATCATTTCCATCTTTCCCAGCTTGTGCTCTTTGTTTGACGGGTGTTTTAAATGCATTGCTTATCCACGGCTTGTCCGTGGTATGCACACGAATGGTCTTTGTAGGGAAATGGGCTTCTATCAAGCTTTGCATTGTGCTATGAAAATAACTGATTTTGTCTTTGCACGTTTTCATAGCATATAATGGACGTCAATCTACGTTTCGAAGGCTGTAGGCAAATTGGTTCTTTTCGTTGGTACCTATGGTACGTTTTGTAGTGGCTTGTTTATGACTTAAGTTTGTAGTTGTGTTGGATAATTTAGGCTTGTAAATAACTGCATTGTGGTCCGATGTACCTATATTTGATGTTACTTCAGGCTCATCGTAGCATGTCGATATGTTTGTAAAGCATTTATATTGTATTTCACTTTCTCTTGTTGGCCTTCTAACTGCTTGCTTTAGCTTGAAGTTTATTTTCAGGTGCTGTTCAGGCAGTTGGTTGAAATTGCCATTGATAAATAATCCACAATTGTTTGTCTTGGTTTGCAAGAAATCGATATCATCAGAGAGATGTCTATTCATAAGTTTGTGGTTTGATTGTGGAAGGTCGGTATTACGCTAAGAGTGAGCCCTCATGTTATTGTCCAACGTCCTCACGTGAAAAAGAAATCTACACATGCAAAGAGACACACTACGGTACATTGTAGGGCTCACGTAAGTGTCACGGTGTGAGCTCACAGTGATCTCACACCATGTAGGACATCGCATTACTCCTATAACACAACTTGGTTCCGCTCTTACCACACTGTGAGTTCACAACGCCGACCATTCGTTAGGTTATTTCATATTTACATTAGCCAATTGTGAGATATTTACAGACTAGGTAATTATCAACTCATATTTTGAGTTTATCAATGTTAACAATTTATCATCAGTTTTTTTGATCTGATGCGTGTTTGATTTGATGCGTGTTTATAGTTCGCCATATATAAATATTTGAACAACTGGCATTTACATAGCATAATTTCCAATAAATGTAGTAACACGTTGATCATTAACAACAGAGCATTCATTTCAATGTCGAATCTTATTTCTTTTGTTATCAAAATGATGTAGTCTAGGCTGATTATGAATCAATATATTATATATTCTCACAATGCAGCATAACCAATGCTATAGTTCACAACGCACATATTTGTCTTTAACCTGAGTATTATTCTCTTGTTTCTAATATAAACCTCGCCGTAATAAGTAATTATAGAGTAAGATATAGAAACACTAGGCGCTGCTTGAGCAAAATTACTTCTTAGAAGGCTAATATCCCTTGCTCTGTACTGTTCAAATGAAATAGATGTGTAATGATGCACTTATATTATTATCTGTCGAGATGTGGATACTTTAATTAACAATATTTGATAGATGTGATATTATTGTGCTTATTATTCACTTTCCAACGACATTGGACATTGCTGTTATATAAACTTAATTACATGGCTTATGCATTATGCATTATGATTGTTCGAGCACGTTACAACTGATTTAAATACACGACTGCTGGTTAAAATGTGTTTGCACTTATACATTAGTATAAGTTAATAAACTTGCTACGATGTCGTTTACGCTAAGTATGATTTTGCCTTAACAGAGTCACTGTAAAGCTCACTGTCACGTGTTATATGTGTGTCTCTATCCCACGGATTAGAGGTGACTTTTTATACGTTATCAATTTAGTCATTATGACATAAAAGACGTGTTTTTGCCAAGAAGTCAAACTCTCTGAATATAGTCCGCTTTAACAACGAAATTTGAACTTATAATGATAAATTTATAATGATGATAAAAAACCTGATATTGTATATAATTTAATTAAAAAACACTTCATGTTAATACATTTTATTTTCATAGAAACGACAAATGGATATCACATTTAGATTAGCGCGTTATAATATACGATTAAATAGAGGACTTATAGAATAACATTCATCTCAATCAAATTGTCAATGTTTTAATTGTCTTCCCATGAGAACGATCCTGCATTACTATAAATCCGCTGAAATGCAGTTCTCAAATCTTTACAAACACCAAAATATATGAGGGGATCCAGTACTGTTGATAACGCAATAGAAAAATGTGAATATCGAAAAAATCTTGACACTACTGGGTTTTCAAATGCATTCAATGAATTCCATGTGTGCCCTGCCTAAAATCAATTTATACAATATATAATAACAAAACATTTTTGTCAAAGCTTTTAAATTATAACTCAAATTATTATCATAACACATGATATAAACGTTATCTTAATTGTTGTTTTATTGTATGTGATTTTAATATTTAAATAAAGATATGACACAACAATAGACGTACCTATGTTATTGCATTGTGAGTGATCAGCGCTGGAATGTATGTTCCCTAAAACGCTCCTGATACCAGAAATATCAATCTAAATAATAAAAACAAAACATAAATCCAATTATAATAATAATATTTATAATAATCATACTATAATAATAATCACTATACTATTAACCTGGTTTATTGGTGTTTATGCATGAAAAAATGCAAAGGTAATCAGTGATACATAGACATAGATACATATATGGCAATAAATCATACAATGTTATAGGCTTTGTTAGTCAGTCGATATTGCTTAATTACAATATTTACTTTATACTTGATCAACTTAAATACACTGATATAATTAATTGCATATATCAGATTAACAGTCTTTTAGTATTTCAGTTTTTTTTTTATTTAATGATCTTATTTTGATCATAGACAATACTTTTATACGACTATTGCATATCATAAAAACAATAGCATGAGTATTTCTGATTTGTTTACCTCAATCCCTTTTTGGCTGCTCTTCGTCTTAACTGCGGCTCTGAATATGTCTCATTTGCATAGTTGTTAGGATGAACATTATTTTTTCTTAGTAATTGAAATATTTTCTGAACATTGTAACAATGATAGCAGGTACCACAAATATTAGTAAATTAGTCATATTGTGTGTCGGATTTGTTATTATACACATACCAATTATTGGCTGTATTTCTCTGAGATACGCGATTTTTATAATAAAAACATACGCTTGATACTAAAGCTATTGAACGTAAAGTAAAGTATTGATTATACACCATTGGTCTACAAAAATAAAAGTAGCGCTCTAAGGCTATAAACCCCGTAAGCTGTGTGGTCCCGAAAAACAGTCCGATGCAAAAGTCTTCTGTCAAGCATTTTACTAACAACGGAACTTTTGGAAAATGAAAAACAATTACATAGTGTATAACCATCGATAAGACAAATATAATATCAAACATTGCATAGGCCATTCTTATATACATGTGTGATATCCGAAGCTGATTATACCTTTTATGTAAGGTAAATCGACATCCCGTTTAATAATACTGAGAATACTGCTAAAATAATCAAATATATCGTCAGATATGTTTTATCCATTTCATGATTGTAATTTGAGTCCTTGTCAAGAGAAAATATAGTAGCATTTGTCGAATTCATATTTCAAAATTGTAAAAAGATGAACCCTAGCTAGTTGATAGATTTTATTGTGTATGTGTATGAATAAAACCTTGTCTTTCTCTATTGCAGGTTTGGCTTGTATTACAAAACGTCGTTACAAGACCTTGGTGTTATACCACATACCACATAACAACTAAGTAGTGGTATAACATTTAATTGGATCTTATCATCACACTTATAGCAGAGGTAAGTGCTTCGAAGGCAGAACTGTGATAAACAATGAGAATTGCTTTGCAGTAAATGTATTCACAGTCAAAGCTGTTGTTAGTGAATTTTAAAGGCACATTGTTTTTTTTTGTGCAGCAAAAATTTTATATTAAGTACTTGTGACCCCTTTATTAAATATTCATTGTGCAAAATGTGAATTGTATGAGCAAGATGAAACATCCAACGCTAATACATGTTGACACCGTTTTTCACATTAAACCTTAACAATGATCCTTACCCGGAAGAAAAAGTCATTTTGTATAACATCAACAAACAATATACATCAACAAAGAACTTATCTTTTACCGAGGAGGTTAAGAAATTAATAAGTATCCTGTGTTCGTAGTGACTGCATCTTGACTGCATCTTGATTTTTAAGGCATCCTGTTTTGTGAAGCAAAGAGATTTTAAGCACTCGCGACCCCTTTATTAAATATACATTGTGCAACTTGATGGGTGTCGTACGTTGATACATGTTGACATCGTTTTGTTTACACAAGACCTTGACATTGATCCTTAAACGGAAGGACAAGCCATAATTGGATATCAATCAACAAAGTTATTACCTCTAGCAGTATGATTTGGCAGCTGATTTGGAATCACAATGTGACACAAGGGGTGATGTTTTATGTTTAAATTTATGAATTTCCTACTGTCACATTAGCTTACTTACAAACAATTTGGTCCTAAACATTTTTTTTGAGAAACATACTATATTATGTATGCTACCATTTTATGTTTATACATACTCATCATGTCTCTACTCAAGTGTTTGAGAAAAAAACAACCAAGATTAAGCCCATCTCCCAATTTATACGACAATACTTTTTATAACATAACTTGTTTAACTAGACCAAACAGGGGACACATCTTAGTAAGTACTATTAGTATGGTTTCTATAAATTGTGTATAATATATGTTTATAGTCCACTAATATGATTGAATTATACTAATGAATAACATCATGGTTAAATAATTTATATGCCACAAGTAAGTACTCATTTTATGAGTTTAAACCGTTTTAGCAATGTTTCATCTGTATTTCGAGATAATTGGGTGTGTGTTATATAGGTCGTCTACTTCGTCAAATTGTCAAATCTAAATGTATATAAAAATAGGTCAACCGTTAATATTTATTAGGCATAATCTACAATTATACATAATGACAAGTTGATCATAAGCAACATAATATTTAGTCATTTTAATTTCATTCTCATATATATTTATATCGCTATGGTGTTATCTAGACTGAGTGTTTCAATAAAGTCTCACCATATAGTTGTATCAATGATTAAGTTCATAGTGTGTGTCATAAATGAACAAAAAAAGTCTTGAACCCTGATGTTTTTTCTCTTGTTGATAATGACACATATGCCTCACTGTAATTGGTAACTCTAGAATAAGACACAGACATACTAGACGCTTCTTTATCAGAATCACTTCTGAGACGGTTATTGCCCCTTCCTCCGTGATCATTTGTTGAAATAGAGGGGTAATGAAACCCTTGTATAATTATCTGTCGGTTAGTGATACTACAATGATCAAAATATTATATATGTGATATTATTGTGCTTATTATTCCCTTTCAAACGACATTGGGCATTGCAGTTATGTAAACTTAATTATATGGGTTATGCATCCACTTTTGCTGTATTATGCCAGCTTGTTACAATTAATCTAATTACACGAATGCTGGTTTAATGCTGGTCGAAAAGATAATACTTGAATAAACATTTTTTGATAGATGAAATGTTAGAGGGCTAATCTTCCACCCGCAAAGGTTACTCATACAAAGGCTATAGCCTTTATAATAACTCAATTATACTGAGCATTCTTCCATAATATATGAATAATTTAAATGTGTTTTCACTAAGTTTTATAAACCTTGTTTTGCACCTATACCGTGTCATTAGGGTCTTGCATAAATAAATAAACTGCCTACTATGTTACATACGATAAGATTGCGCTATGCATAAACACGGTTAAATTTAGGCTCAACGCTGTTAGAATATCATCGCTATAAGTTTGCCGTTTTTTTTCAAAATCTAATTGGCGATTTATCAATGCAGTTTAATAATTCAGTCATTAGAACAGGAGTGAACCATGTTTTACTATATCTTAAACTTTATTATCTTTCATAGCATGGTTGACATTCATTTTCAAAGATGTTTATAATAAATTATTGTTTATATTTGATGAATTGTAATATGATTATTTCCGACAATGAGCTTTATGTTCCTGAATTGTTATTTGATTTCTTCCATTTTTTTAAAAAGTTATTTCATATCGTTTTTCATCACCTGAAAGCCCTATTTAAATGATAGAAAGTAATATACCTGATTTAAAACGGGTCTCAAAATTATCTTCTAACAACATTTAGGTCTGCTTTAACAACGTTATTGAATATCATGATGAAGATTACTAAAACGCTTTACAGTGTGAAGTTAAAAAAACACGTCATGATATTGGATTATTGCTATTTATAAAAAAAACACGAAACGATTTTACCATTTCGAATGTATATATTTGTATTATGAAATAACAGTTAAAAGTAGTGCATAAATACATTAAGATTCGAATTGTACAAAAGAGTTGCTCATGCAACAATAGCTAAAGCTAATAACTTTTTATGACATTTTGTTTGAAAACTTGTGTTGAGCAAATATGCGGGAACTGTACCGCAGTATTCGCTCAAAATGAGTCACGCTTATTAACCTCTCCTCATTTGCATAAAAAACACTGCGTACCGTGTCTGTATTGCAGAATATAAAACGGTTTCAGCAAACAAAGAAACATAGAAAAGAAACGCTTGTATCATATTATAAAATAGAGGTAAAACACTCCTGTTCGTTTATATAGCTAATTAAGAGCGAAGAAGAAATTATTACAAAACTCACGCCTTTTGGCGTTCGTTTTATAATAGTTTCTTCTTCGCTTTAAATCAGCTATACAAACTCATAGTCGTGTTTTATCACTATATTATTGGTTGAATAGGCATTTTGATTAGCCAAATGAGTTAGCATAAATATTGAACAATCACAATTATACAATGAAAGTACCTCATAAGAGTACGATTCACCTAGTATAATAGCATTATCGATATCAAATTAACATAAACTTGCATATGCGCGCAATAGCTCAGGGGTTGAGGCGTTGGACTCGTATGAGCCATATTGCTTTTACTTTCAACGCACATTGAATTGTTTGGTGTTTTGTTTAAAATATGCATGTTTTGTTTACATGAACTAAAAGTTATGCTTTAATACTTTGTCGGTTGGATAGATTAATCAATAATCTGGCTATTGATTTACACTATATTCAGTGCAAAATTCTCCCGTGTTTCAGATATTAAGCGACTTTGTTAGATTTTATCATGTTTGTCAGTGTCAGAGCACATGCCGAAACTCTAGGAAACACCCCTTGAATGCAATAACACATGGAGATTTCATAAGCAGTATACTAGGATGAAACACTATTAAAATACTAGCATCACCATCATCTGTCTAGTTAAGCTTGTGAAACATAATTTTCTGAACCTTGCATGGTCATTACGGAATGACAGAATTTATAGGAATTCTTTTATCCGCTCGGCAAGAGTAGTTCATTGTACATCGCATTAGAAGATGACGTTGAGAGAACGACCTAGTAAGATCCATTTGAAAGTCGTCACGACGTCCACTAAACGCCCGTGGACGTCTTGCCAAGCAGGAAACAACATACTCTGATGGAACCATTTAAATGAAGCTAAGAAATACATGTGTCACAAGCATCAGTATAGTTAAGCTCGTTACTTTAAGTCACAATAAAAAGGGTTCTAGTCGTATAAAGATGGGGATGGGCGTTATTTTGGTTGTTTTTTTTCAAATACTTGAGTAAAGCATGTGATCGTAATGCACAATGTTCAAGGGGCCCAGCCCTCAGTAGACTGGAGGGAT
>LQRL01120321.1:0-15217 GCA_001703475.1 Hydroides elegans
TTATAATATCAAATTGACATTGACACTGATTATTAAAAATAAAATTTCAATATTCAAAATTTAGATTTCGAATTTGAAATTTTGAAATCAAAATATATATTTAAGATTTTAAATTTCGAGTCTGAATAGTAATAAATCTTAAAATAAAAGTTTAAATTCAAAACGGTTAAATTGTTTAATTAAATAATCAGTCATCAATAATAAATGAAAGTGATATTAATAAAAAAAATGTTTATTTATTATTTATTTGGAATTCTAATTGTTTTATTGATAAAATCATTTATTATTTGTTTATAAATTATTAATTGAAATTTTTGAAATTACCACTTTAAATTTAAGATTCAAAATCCTTAATTAAAAACTAAATAATTATGATAAAGAATATTTCACCTAAATGAAAAACAATATTTTAAGAGCAACGGGAAAAAGATTTATAGCACGGGAAGGCGAAGGAAAATATATAAACAATTTCTTCTAAATATGTGTAAAGTTGAACACGATTTGAATAAATATATTTTTTTATCCTGTGACATGTTTATTTTTCATTAGAAAATCGGTAGTGGGAAGACATATTGGCACGATCGGGAAGACATATTGGCACGGGAAGACATATTGGCACGATCGGGAAGACATATTGGTACAGGAAGACATATTGGCACGGGAAGACATATTGGCACGCAACACACGTACTTTAATGATAATATCTTATATTATCAGGCACATTTCCTCATCTTTTTGCTACTTTTTAAAGTGCTCCAAAATCGACAATTTTCAACCGATTGAGATGACACCATGACGAGGCACGACTTTAGGCCCTGGTTTATATGTGTATTAAATTAAAAATCTCTGGCTCAATTCCTTCATACCAAACTCGCGTGCACAAAGTACTTAACATCGGGTGAAAATGTTTAAATCGACAATTTTCAAAGTGTTCCAGAATCGACAATTTTCAACCGATCCAGATAAAAACCTTGACGAGGCACGAATTCACACCTCGGTTTATACGAGAATAAAATTTGAAAGGTCTAGCTTAATTGCTTCAGACCAAACTCGCGTGCACAAAGTGCTTGGCATCTGAGAATATGTTTAAAATCGACCATTTTTAAAGTGCTCCAGAATCGACAATATTCAACCGATCGAGATAAAAAATCTTGACGAGGCACGACTTCAGACCTTGGTTTATACGTGTATAAAATTTGAAAGCTCTAGCTCAATTCCTTCATACCAAACTCGCGTGCACAAAGTACCCTATATCAAGCGGGACAGACAGACAGACGGACAGACGGACGGACACACGGACAAGCTCAACCCTATATCCCCTCGTTTTCACGGGGAATAATAATAAGCGTCTATCAAATTTTACTTTTCTTAAAGTCTCATTTCTTGACTCTAATTGATGATATACCTGAGCACAAGATTCCTCTGGCGTTTTGGCACTGATGGCAAAAAGTGATGGCAAGTCTAGTGTGTGTACTGGCAGTCTCTCCATGTTGTGCAATATCGCTGGAGCCAAATGTGAACTTTGACCCTGCCCCTCTTCACCAGCTAATAATAACCGCGGTCTGAAATATTAGTCAATTGAAATATAGTTAACAACATTGGTTTTTATAGCGCCGTAATAATTCTTTTAAGACAAACTTCATTTCAAAAGTTAACACGGTCATTGATAGTTAACGCTAAAAATTGTAGTTGAATAGCGTGATATAAAGTCTACTTGCATGTATATAATGTTCATCTACAAATTTTGAACCAAAATTCACATGTTGAATTTCAAAATTTCACATGTTCATTTGTTTATACCAAGTTATAAATTCAAATTATTCTAAGCCAATACCATGCATACCGATGCGTTGCCGGTCGCTGATATGCATGCGTCGTAAACGTTAGAAAAGGACCCGTAACCGCCTCCGCTTTTTCATCGACCGCCTTCTTTCGGCCTCGTCCCCCCTTGGCGGGAGTGTTGACGAAGATGTCGCGACTTTCTTCGTCGCTGTCACTCGCTAGGTCATCGGCATCAGGCGCACCACTGGCTGTGAAGTATTCAAGGGAAGATTCATTATAATTATTTGATGTTAATCTAAAGTATTTCAAAGCGATTTGATTAGTGGTGAGTGGTCCGACCGTCCTCGTCACTGTCACTCGCAAGGTCATCGGCATCGGCCGCACCACTGGCTATGAAGTATAAAGGGGATATTTAGTGTGGATTCGTATTTGGTTTTGTAGCAGAGCATTACGGTGCTTCGTCTGGTGTACAGGGTGTCACGCGAGTTGGATGGTCAAAAAGTAGGACAGCCTCGAAACAGCATCGAAGCCAATGGTACATACATGTATGCATTTTCTTTTAAAGTTATGCAATTTATAATTCTGCGCGAAAAACGAAACACCACTTACTCGGCGCGTCCAGGCTCGCCAGCATCGCCAACATGCTGGGAAAGCTCCTTTGCAGCGTATCCAGGGCCCGTTGCAACAAGGCACTCATCAAGGGTCGCACCGAGTAGCTCAGCGCCCGTGCACATGAGGTCACTGACCGCTGGGCCGTCGGCACAATGCACTGCATGGCGTGGTGGAAGTCGCGCGCGTTCACGCATATCGTCGTGACGTCTAGCTGCAGTTTGTCCTGAGAGGTGTAGATCTGCGGGTAGCGGCGGCGCAGGGCGTGTAATGCGGCTTCGGTGCAGAGTGATTTTAGATCGGCACCGCAGTAACCTTTTAGAAGAAAATGATATTTCTAGATAAAAATTGTAGATACAATATTGATTCATTTAATAGCCGGGACATATCATTCGGTCTCACTTGCATTTTGTGACAAATATGCACAAATCGTTACAAAATATATGCAATTTTCTTCTTTATTTAATTTTGGCTTCCTTTTAATGTTTCCGTTTTCTCATTGCACATAATGGTTTGTTAATGTATTACCTGTGCATTTCTCTGCTAATTCAGCAAGGAAAGGTTCAGCTAGCTGAGGATTCCAAGCTCTGGTGTGAATACTGAGTATTTGTTTTCGTGCTTCAACGGTGGGAAGAGGGAAGAGAAATTCGCGGTCGAAACGGCCCGGTCGTCGCAGGGCAGGATCAATGGAATCGAGTCTGTGAAATATGAAATACATTTATGTATATGAATATATAATATAACAATACAGTAGGATTGTCGTTTTAGTTCAGTTGATTGATTGACATACATATCTAATAATATCCGGCTTTCAAATAAACCATCCCAACATCCGCGATATGTATCCACACCCTCGTCGGTGACGTTTTTAGGTTTTCCCGTACCCAAAAACTACAACTATCCCCTAATAACCATGAACAACTGCCCTCCCTTCAATTTACCGGTTGGTTTCACCAATACCGACGATCTGTTCTTTTACGATTTTTTTTTTTCTTCATCAACTTCCTAACAACTAGTTTCTCCCAAATTCCCCATCACTCGCTCAACCGCTGTAAATTTTACCTGTTGGTTGCCCCAATAACGACGATCTCGCCTCTGTTATCGAGCCCGTCCATGAGCGCCAGCAGCGTCGACACGATCGAGCTGTGGATTTGATCCTGGCGACTCGAGCGCACTGGGGCGAGGCCGTCAATCTCGTCGAAGAAAATGATGGAGGGCCGCATTTGGTATGCCTGTATATTGTTTAAAAATATATATATTATTCATGTATTTTTTCAGGCAATCATAGGCTGCAGCTCATATGAATCAATGTTAAAATCATCCTCAATATTAATTGCTTCAGATTCGAAATAGTTTTCCAACGAAAAATTCTTATTTATTCAAAATATGTTTTTTTTTGTTATGTGCAAGTTGTTATTTATTTTTTTTTTTTTTTTTGTCAAATGTCAATTTGAATATCATTCTATCACAACGCCCCTTTCTTAATTTTAATCATTCATAAAATATCCGTCGTCTTTCTTACTCGACATTTTCCTCATTTATTCACCTGATCAAAGAGCAGTCTGAGTTGCCTCTCCGATTCGCCCACCCACTTGCTCAAGCAGTCGGCGCCCTTGCGCATGAAGAAAGCAACCTTCTTCTCGCCCGTGCTGCACTCGTTCGCTAGCGCCCGCGCCACAAGCGTCTTACCCGTACCTATTAGAGCACATGATGGGATATGATAGAAAGTATATGAAAGACATGGATAAGGAAGGTTTTCGCAAAACTGGAAAGCATTTAAAAAATAGAATTGTCAGTAAAACTGTCATTCAAGGGCCATTTAATTTAAGAAACTCTTATTCTATCATTTGAATATTCCGTTATTAATTTATCTATACGTCGCAAGCCTAAGGTAACTTTGATCTTTGTTTCATATAATGAATACGAAACCTTTTTGGACCATTTTAATAAACTTTGAAATGTAGATAGATTTACTTCAATCAAATTGTGGTGGTCCGGACTTGAGCCATAAACGATATTTATTTAATCTAGCGTCAATGCATACCAGGGGGTCCATAAAACAAACAACCACGTGGCGGTTGGATCTTGAATCGCTCGAAGACTTCCGGGTAGAGCAGAGGAAAGACGATCATCTCCTTGAGCTTGCGAATATGCTTGCCGAGGCCGCCAACACTGTCGAATGTCACCTGAAATGCAAAGTGTTTGTATAACAAAATGTTTTGGTTAGGTCACCTTTTTTGTTAATGTTGTTGTTGTTTTTTTTTTTTCAATACAAAAAGGTTTTGTTAGGTCACACATTGTTATATTTTCTTTTTTCTATTTCATTTTACTCCACTGTTTTTCCGTACTTTATACTTTATACATTTATTTTTAAAATTATCATTGCTGTATCATTGATGTTTATACAATGTTTTTAATAACTTACACTGCGGTCCACATTCATGGGATCAATGTCGGCAAGGCTGGCTCCGATTTTCATGCGGTCTCTAATTATTCCTGTGGCTACATCATCATTGTTTAAGTTCATCGGAAGACATCTGCATACGGTAAGAGGAAATTGATTAAGGGTCTAACATATCATTAGAGCAGGGTGACCAGTCTCCAGACAGTTCAAGAATCCCTGATTTTTCCCTGACTTTCCCTGATTTTTTTCCCTGAGGCAGAGTGACACTAACATACTCTAAAGGGGTGCTTTATAACAAACTATAGCTATATTTAGTCAATATTCGGACGCCGACGGCGCGAGCCAAAACGATAAAGGAGTATTTATAGTATGCGAGCGCCGAAGACGCGAGCGAAATTTTCTTGAAAATCCTTAAATATGACAAGTTAATACTATGGCAATATTCCCTGATTTTTTCCCTGATTCATAATGAAATTCCCTGATTTTTCCCTGATTTTCCCCAAAAAGGTCGATTTTCCCTGACTTTTCCTGATTTGCAAACGGGACTTTGAAATTTCCTGATTCTACCTGATTTTCCCTGACGCTGGTCACCCTGTAGAGGTTATTTATCTTCAAAAACATATTCGACACGAAAATGTTGCAAATGTTACATTATCATTATCCACACATTACTAGGCTCGCGCTAGGCCTAAAATTCCTTTCGCAGAAGTTGCGAAAGTATGAACATTTTCTTCTATATTTACAAATTTTCTTTCGCCAATTTCGGAATTGTAGCGAATGCTTTCTATCAAATATTGCTTCGCAAATATTGCAAAAGACCTCAAATTCGTTTACGCATTATCCGAAATAAAATCGCATTTTGCGAAGATGTGAAGGGCTAGCGCGAGCCTTGCATTACCAGTGTTACATTGAGTCTTTCTAAAATCTGTTAAGATTACAGGCACATTTTTGTATATGATTAATGTTCCAATAGTACCTTTGCCGTGACTTGGCCATGCTCTTGGCCTTGCGTCGCTCGAAGCGCCGTTCGTCGTCGCTGCTGTCTCCACCCGAACTGCTACTGCTGCTGCTCGTGCTAGAGTGCCCGTGGAACTGCGCTTTTCTGTTCAACCAAAAATAAACGTTTAATTTTAAACAGGGTCCGTAGCAAACTTCGGAATTGAAATTCTAGCATATTCAAGGATTTTTATGTTCGACCAAAATAAACATCATATTGTCGACGCCTCATATCTAGCATTGGGTCAGGATGGATCAGGAATTACGAACGATCTCCGAGAGAATTCCTTATATTTTAGATAAAACCACGAGTCAAAGATACCTTTATTAAAAGATGAAACTCATATTTTCATGAATCAGAATGTATCTCGTACTAGCTTACTTAAAACGCTGCTTTCATGTTCAGTCAATCAATTAAATAGTAATTTTAATTTTATATTGCACGTTTTAATGTGCGATTTAAACTCTTAAATCTAATCATTGTTCAATCGAGTACCTCCTGCGGAAGTTGGTTTTCCTACGCGCAGGCGAGCGATACACAGCTGTTTCTTTCTTCTTTCTGCGAGGCTGTGGCGGAGTGCGCTCCCTGAAGACACTGGGAAACACATCCCTCTTCCTCTTGCCTTTATCTATAGTAAATTTCATGATAAACTTAAATTTCTCTAGGACACACATTCGTATAATTAAATTATTTATTTAAAGACTGATCCACAACTTTTCAGACTTCGGCTCGGAACACTCACCACTCTCGCTAAAGAAAATGCCAAACCAAACCTGTGTCTAGAGTATGAGTTTGAAATGGTTTAATTTGATTGTGAATATATATCTTACCCCAATTGATTTCCAGCATCTGTGTTCTTGGACGATGCTCCCTCAGCGAATATGATCTGCCCTTCGGTGCCTCATCCTCTGCAAAGTAATAAAACACAAAGCTTTGAAATTATGTTCAATGCATACAACTCTTATTTAATGCACCTTCGTACGTCTACAATTCATTCATCCTTAACCAAGTGACTAGAAGATATATAACCGGCTTATAATTTACGGTGTATACACATTCAAGTGTTTAGAATCTCTCTGTTCATTAAACTTAAAAGGTTTGGGTGCCAATAAATCCATATCCTATGACAACAATCTCATGCATCACTCACTCATATATATGACAACTGTCTGCCTCATCTACGCCCGAATAGAACACATAAATACTTTAAAATAGGTCTACTTACCGCTTTCCTCCTCCGAAGTGCCCTCCCCCTGCGCCCCCTCCTCCCCGTCTTCCTCAACCTCTTCCTCGTGGTCTGTCACCGGCATGCCGTACATGTCACGCTTCACTTGCTGCGAACGCGTGCGCTTGACGCGGGCGTACAGGTCCACCATTTCCTGTTGAAAGAAAAGGTATCAAAGCGTCAAACAAAATGTTGTTTAATATTGTTTTACGACTGGTCCACCATTTCCTTTTGGACGAAAGGGGGTGAGGCGAATTGAAGAAATACTCAGTAAACTGGCAGTCAAATGTGGCTTAATATTGTTTCACGACTGATTCACGTCGTTTATCATATACTGTCCAAGGAAAAGCGGGGCAAAGCAAAATGATCATGACAAAAGAGGCAGATAAAATCTAGCTGTCCGACGATATTAAGAATAACAAATTTCTCACTTTTATTTGGTCAATCGTTCTCGATAAAAGTAGATATAGGCCTACTGTATAATACATCTTATGCAAAGATACATGATTAAAATGCCAAATCATTTCATATTTACTTTGTTTATATTTGGTTGACTGACCTCCTCAGGCATTGGATCCACTTCGCGTCGACGCTTTTTCCTGGGCGGAACTTCTGCAACTTCGTTTGGCATTTCTATCGAATCGTCCTGAATAATGAACAAGGGATTTGTCAAAGGTCAATATCAAGAAATAAACATTGGTGGCCTATCAAGATTTGATCACTTGAACGCTTCTTTATAAATCTATGAGATGCATTATCAACATATAAAGATTTAACATATAGTTTAAGCCTAAAAATTACAACTGAGTGTCTGATAAAGTTTTTAATTTTTGCACAGAAGTCTGAATTTCAACATTTCCATAAACCTTTTCCATATTTTATCACCTTCATTTAAATATATCGGCAAGCCACAGTGGTAAATAATCACCATAATACATTAATTAAAACTATAATATCCGTTGGCACTTCGCACACGCTCGCCTACCTTATTGCTTTCCTCAGTGTGCCGTCTATCCTCTGTATTGTTCATCATCTCGATCAAATTCTGATTGAATGTGTCGTAGATGAGTTTGCGTTGGCGTCCACTGCGTCGTGGCTCTTCGTGCTCTTCCTCCTCTTCCTCGAACATCATGCGGTCGCTGTACTTGGACCTAACAACAGAAATTCACATTTAATTGAGATGAATTCACATTTAATTTATGAGATAAATGTATATATAAGAGGCACCTCTTCTTTCTTCCTCCTCGAACATCATGCGATCGCTGTACTTGTTTCTTATAAAAAAACAATCACTTTTTTAACCTTCAACTTAAGAGGGAGTATGATTAAACTAAAGCATCATACGAGAAAAACGCCCACTTTATACTAAGCATCTCTATCTGCCCCCTACGCTCTAGGACTATAAGAGCTAAGCTATAAAAAATATGTTTTTGAAAATGCCTATTAGAACATGTAGGACTAATAGTGAAACTTCTTATTTCTTACACTTACACTATGCATCTTGAATGCTACCGCTTTTTACTTGTACATGTATTACAAAAATACCCCATACCTTTCATTGCGATGCATATATCGATCATGTCGTGATCGACCGCTCGACCTCGACGTGGCCGGTGGCGCCGACATGGGAGTGTTAATGCGGCGCCGGGCGCGACTCTTTACGCCATGGGCCCCTCGCGCCAGCTTCTCGTATGTGATCTCTTCCTCCAGTTCTACAATGATAATTTGTTCATAAAATTAAACATAGGCATCAGAGATGCAAAGCCCCCAGCCTATGCAAAACATTCTTTATCACGAGTAATTGTCGATTAAAAGAAGCAGGTCTAAAGAACTATCTTTCTCACAACGTCTTTCTCTCAACGCCTTTCTCACACCGTTTTTTCTCACAACGTCTTTCCTACTATGTCTTTCTCACTATGTCTTTCTCACAACGTCTTTCTCACAACGTCTTATTCACAACGTCTTTCTCACAACATCTTTCTCACACTGTTGCCCTTACATATTGGTCCACACAACGTAGTCCTCACAAAGTCACAATATTCGCGTAATCCTTCTGTGCTGTACAAATATCCAAAAATATCTCAAATTTTTTTAAGTTCAGAACCCTATTATTTCATCTTTTTTTTTTTTTTGTTGATCAAACTGAAACCTCCACGTTGCACATCTACAATATATATTCTGTCACTTTATGAAGTTTCAGAACCCTAGGACAGAGGCTTTATACCAAAGTGTCGCGGACAAAGAGTTTTATAAATATCCCCAAATATCTCAAATTCCTCTGAGTTCAGACCCCCGTAATTTCGACAATTTTTGGTCGATCAAACTGAAATCTCGACGTTGCACATCTACAATATATATTCTTTCACTGTGTGAAGTTTCAGAACTCTAGGACAGAGGCTTCATGCCAAAGTGTCGCGGACAAACTGTTGTATAAATATCCTAAAATATCTCAAATTCGTCTAAGTTCAGACCCCCGTAATTTCGACAATGTTTGGTCGATCAAACTGAAACCTCGACGTTATACATCCGCAATATATATTCTTTCAATGTGTGAAGTTTCAGAACCCAAGGACAAAGGCTTCATACCAAAATGCCACAGACAAACCACTGCACCTCAAATGTTAACAGACGGACAGACGGACGGACAGACGGACGGAATGGGGGATAGCAATAGCCCTCAGCCAAATTGGTTGGCTGGGGGCTAAAAAGCGATTCCAATAGACTGTGAATGTGTTATCAACGCTTCAAAAAAGCGACTCTGGACGTGTGTGCAACGTCACATAAAATCTACTCTTGAAGTATGTGCAACGTCACATTAAAAATACTCTGGACTAGTGCTACGTTACATAAAATCTACTCTTGACGTGTGCGCAACGTTACATGAAAGTTACTCTGGACATGTTTGCCTGTCTTGAAGGTAAGCATTGAGTCGATGAAAATTTAAACATTTGATAGAAGCCTAACAATAGGCATGGAACACCAAAAAATATAAATCTTATCAATTTCAGGTTTCTTCACACGTGGATAAACACACATCAAAACAAGGTATTATAATAACACGGTACATCTTAAATCATAATGTTTAAAAACATGTTGACCTGAATCCATTGATGACATT
Source organism: Hydroides elegans (assembly GCA_001703475.1). Classification (NCBI taxonomy): domain Eukaryota; kingdom Metazoa; phylum Annelida; class Polychaeta; order Sabellida; family Serpulidae; genus Hydroides; species Hydroides elegans. The sequence continues at coordinate 10,136 of LQRL01120321.1, forward strand.
TTACCAGGAGTGCTCTCTGGTTCACTCATACTGCTGAGTCTATTCCGTAATGGATAGTATCGAGCCGCTCCCACTAATCAATCCAATCGAAATTGTTTTAGAATAACTTTATAATATTATCTAGTTAGATCCCGGTTTTGAACCCGTAATATTCAGTAAAGATACCATTCAATTTCAGTTCAGATACATCTAGTATTCATTTAGAGATTTCAAAGTATCAAGAATTTTAACCGGGGAACTCATTTGTAATGATCATCAAGAAAATACCACCAATCGAAATTCTAAATGCTTTTAAATTAGTCCTTACCGTCGTCATCTGAATCCAAATATCTTCTTGGTTTTCTGAAAAAAAAAATACAGTAATACTCAAATTATGTTATTCGATAAGGATATCCCTTTAGTTTAGGTGGCATAAGTACAAAGTAAATATACAAAGAGTCAAATATTAATACAAAAATATTTATATTTTAAAACACGACATTCAAACACGAGATTCTTATATTACTCGGGTTCGTATCATTTATACCGAAACAATTCACTCCCCCTCCTGCCATCCTTTAATTTATTTATGATCCCCGTTTTATAAAAGCCAACAGATCAACAAACTATTTACATTGGCATCCTTTATTGTTAAATAGAAATATACATTGTAATTGCAATAACATATTATCATTGAATAAGACCATGAAATTCAAGTACATTGTATTTCCTTACCGGAGTGAGGAGCGCCTTGGTGATGTCCTGCCAGACGATGGAACTACCGATATTCGTACACATTTTTGTACTTTATGTCTCCTTCCTCTATGCTTTAATTCTCTTTCATTGTAGTTCTGGTCATCAGTTTCATCTTCACTTTTGTGTTCAGTTTTTAGATTTCCAATGCAGCGTCTTGTTTTTCTTGGAAACACCTCCTCCTCGTTTATATCACTTAAGTTGTTGTCTGTTTCACCAGTTTTCGCATCAATCTACATCATAAATATATATCTTTTACAATAAAGGGGATAATCGGATTTCGTCTACATTACCTTAAGGCACATCTTCTCATTAACAGCTTTCTTATGAAAGGGACACAAAGTACCGCAGACAAAGTGCTGTAAAATACCAAAATTGTATTTAAGTTGAAACCTCGACGTTGCATATTTGCAATATATATTCTTACACTGTGTTAAGTTTCAAAAATTCTAGGCCAACGGCTCCACACAAAAGTGCCGCGAATAAACAAGTGTATCTCAAATGTGTACAGACGGACGGACTGGGTGATATCTATAGTTCTCTGCCATATGTGTAGCTTGGGCTAAAAATGTATGTAGAAGAAAGAAGTGACAGACACCGAATTTCATAATTGCCATACTTTAGGTATGAAATTTTCACTCGTCATGGCGAGTTGGCGAGTGCTTATGTAGACTCCTGTAATGTTCAATTTAAATCATGATGCGAGGAGGGCCAACCCGCCTGACCAACAACACCCCTTTTTTTGAAGGGGTACCGTATTGATTTCTAGGTGATGATATCGATGTCACCTTTTTCAACAATTGTATAATTTTAAGTATTAAGACCGAAGGGTCATTGATGCAGAAGGGCTTCATCCGCTTTTTTTACATGTTTTGCCTAATTCACCATCAGAAGTTGACCGAATTCAGTGGAAACTACCAAAAGACACATCTATAAATAAAGAGCTTTGCATTTAGCCTAAAACAACATATCTATTCTTGCATACCACTATTCTTCACCTTCAAGATTGCAAATCACAAGCTATTTATTTTTCAATGTTTTGGGGAAGTATCTAGGAAGTGAAACATCTCGTTCTATCACATTCATGCATTACTTAATTATTGTTTGGGGACATTACTATGGCGTGACGTAGACATGTCTGCAAAAAAAAACCCTCCATGGCATTCGAAATTTCTCCGTGCTAGCTTATGTTTTGTAAAATCTTATTTTTTGGCAATTTTGTTACGATTTGACGCAGGAAATTTACCGAACTCCGTTTGGACCATCAGAGGACACACACTTGCACATCAAGGACTTTCCAAAGCACATATGAACAAGGAAGTATTTGTGAAACACGAAAAGGCCCCAACCGCCCCCCGATTCGAAGGGGTATTGACTATGTCGTATATGCCCATGTTTTGGAAAATCAAAGCTTTTTGGGCATTTTTGGCCAACTTCTTGTGACCGAAACTGTCAAAAGGCACATCTAGACGCCCAGACATTTCATATGAGCCTATTTGCATGTCGCTAGGACCATCCGTTACAAAGAAACAGCCTGAAAAAGCTCATGCTTAGAAAAACCGCTGTTTTTGGCCATTTTGACCAAATTTGGCAAAAACTGTCAAAAGGCACATCTACAGGCCAAGACTTTTCATATGAGCCCATTCCCAGGTCGCTATGACCATCCGTTACAAAGAAACAGCGTGGAAAAGCTCATGGTTCGAAAAACCGCTGTTTTTGGACATTTTGGCCAAATTCGGCCATTTCCGGTGGTCGATTTTGGCCAAAACTGTCAAAAGGCACATCTACAGGCCAAGACCTTTTATATGAGCATATTCCCAGGTCTCTACGACCATCCGTTACAAAGAAAAAGCCTGGAAAAGCTCATGTTTCGAAAAACCGCTGTTTTGAACATTTTGGCCAAATTCGGCCATTTTCAGTGGCCAATTTTGGCCGAAACTGTCAAAAGGCACATTTACAGGCCAAGACCTTTCATATGAGCCTATTCCCAGGTCTCTTCGACTATCCGTTACAAAGAAACAACCTGGAAAAGCTCATGTTTCGAAAAACCGCTGTTTTGGACATTTTGGCCAAATTCGGCCATTTCCTGTGGTCGATTTTGGCCAAAACTGTCAAAAGGCACATCTACAGGCCAAGACCTTTCATATGAGTCTATTCCCAGGTCTCTTCGACTATCCGTTACAAAGAAACAACCTGGAAAAGCTCATGTTTCGAAAAACCGCTGTTTTTGGACATTTTGGCCAAATTCGGCCATTTCCTTTGGTCGATTTTGGCCAAAACTGTCAAAAGGCACATCTACAGGCCAAGACCTTTCATATGAGTCTATTCCCAGGTCTCTACAACCATCCGTTACAAAGAAACAGCCTGGAAAAGATTCGATGACAGACAGACGGACGGACAGACGGACGGACGGACATCCCGAATCTATAGGCCCCCAACCTTTGGGGTTGGGGCCTAACAAAGGTTCTATTGACCCATAGTCACGGCGTACAATTGAGCGATGTAAGGTACAAGCAGACACGCAACCCAACCCATAATATATGCTCCAGACTTTTGGTTTGGTGCCTTATCAAATATCACATGTGGATTGGGATAAAAACGATGCATGAATTACATGAATGGTCAAAACATGTGAACTGTGCACATGGACAATTGTCATGGTCTCGTTTAACTTTTCACATGCAGGATCATGTTTCATTCACTCGTAAATCATACATGAAGCTGGAGGGATATTGTATTCTAACCAAATTCTATCGATTATCATAAATTGTAAGCATGGATGGAGTTCGAGTGTTGAATTGAATTGAAGAATCGGGTAGTAATAGTGATTGGTAAACTACAACTTACATTATTTACTCTTTCATTTCTCGTTAAAACTTCGTCGTTTTCATCATCATCTTGCTGAATGTTACTAGTTCTTGTTTTTACCATTTTATTATGAATATACCTGGTCTTGTACCAAGGGCTCAAACAAAATAAATTTAACAAATCAGGGGGATCAGGAATAAGGACTACCACAATGTGACCCTGAGCCTTTCTTTTATATCAAAAAATGGTGATGATGTATGTTTATATATAAACTACAGCTGTCATCTAGTATAATAGCGAAACATCTTTATTTTTGATAATTTAGACTTTGACAGCGTAAACATCCGAAAATGGCGGGATTTCCAGAAAGTTAAATCTGAAAGTGATGAGAATTTAGCGACTTGTTTAATAGAGAGTTTGGGCAAAAAATGGCACACCGGGATGACGGTGTTTTGATATGTGTATTTTAATCTTTACGCAATGAATCAAACCACTAACATTACTCAACAAAATAAAAATATTGTTTCAAACAACTAATAAATTCAGTTAATGCATTTTGCCAAATGTTATGCAGAAAAATTTCACTGAATGACTTAGGTTTAAGTAAAAATAGATTGGGTTATGATTCAAATCTGCTAACCGAAACACAGTCATCCCGAAAGAACATTTTATGCCCAAACTCTCTAATAAAAAATACAAATGATTTTTAAAATAACTCTATATGAATTATCGAAATAATATAGCAGAATATGCTCCTTTAAAACATTAAATAACTGGATGACTATTGTTTTTATATAGGGATGATCAAGTGTCAAAAAACTTGGGATGAATACACAGGGATTGGAAACCGATTCGAAAAAATCGATAGTTTTATAGACGGTTTATCCCCGAGAAAAAAAACAACTGCCTCGCCCTTCTGTAAAATTTTACATCTCTTTGTCAACATACAAAGTTGAAACTACAAAGGCTGGTACTAGACATATCCTATTATCACTTAAAGTTATTTTTTATATCATAATAACATGCCTAAACCCTCGAAAAAGTAGACACTGCCAAATACCAGGGTATCAAGCTGCACAAATCACTCAGCCGGAAATCCCTGAACAACATCATAACTAACTAGCAAACACCAGGTGCTTTATTTAAAATCTTAATCCCCACAAGTGCTCAATAGAAAATAAGGATATGGCCTATAGATCTGTTGTACGCCCTCTCGTGGAATACGTAAGTCATGTATGGGACCCAAAACTAGAGCTGAATCGGATAATATTGAGCGTGTCCAACGAAGAGCAGCAAGATTCGTTTTCGGCGACTCCAGACAAACAAGTAGTGTGAGTGCTATGGTCAGCAAACTCAAATGGGAGAGCCTGGAAAATCGTAGGAAAGTGGCCAAAGCTATAATGATGTGAAGAACTGCCTAAGTGCAAACCCGGAAGTGTACTAGTGCAGGTACATAACAGGCAAACGGACAGGTGGATCGCCGGTCTTGCGTCATCGCCATGGTTTCCACCGGGACGTGGCACATCACGTGACACCGTGATG
>LQRL01120332.1:1586-14136 GCA_001703475.1 Hydroides elegans
ATTTTGTTGAAAAGTTACACCTATCACGAAGGTTGACAGTTTCTTTTTAAACCTTGGGTAGATATTTTGAATAGACTTCTACAGAGAGAACACACACGTAAATCATTACATTGCTATTGTAAAACAGACTTGTAAAACAATGATTAATTCAATCACATGGATATATCACATTACTGTGATGATTTAAGCTATATATGAATTTAAAATGCAAAATGGATATTGAGCTTATTATAACCTGATAAAACGTATGCTTTCATATTAGTTTGTGGTTTGATTTTATCAATTGTGATGATATAATCAAGTTAATTTCATTATTAAGTTTAGTATTTGTTGTGCTCAAGGTATGCAGCGCTATGGATAAACCTTACAATATTTTAATCACAATAATTGACCGAATTAACAGTTTGATTATGCTTAAGATGAAAAGACTTCCACTTTAATAATAAGCATGGATATAGGCCTACATGTATCTTAATTGGTAGAAGACGTTTTTACCATTTGCGATGATTTATTATAGGTGAATTATATTCATTATACATTAAGCAATGCATTTTTGTTAGAAAAATTATGTTATCGTTGAATTCATCGTGTTATGATTGAATTATAATTAAATGATTTAAAACTTTAACTTAAAAAAAAAAAACTCGGTCATATTTCTTATGGGTTAAACACTCGTTTGTGCATGACTTTTATAGACTTAACTTGTATATTTGCGAGTTCATTAAATTATGAATTGGGGGTTTCACGTCGCTATCATACTAAAATTTATTGAAAATAAGCAAACGAATACGTTAAAACAGGTATGAATTCAGGTATTGTTAAATATTTTGCTGTTGTCAATTTTAGGATCTTCAATGGGTACCGCTTGAGACAACCGCTTTACATAGTTATTTCAACGTTCTTATTATTCTGGCTGATTGCATTACACTTCTTTGCTGTCATAGAAATTCAAATGGATAAATCTAAAAATCGGATCGAAACTGCGCGTCAACCTCACACAACTAAGGCCTCAACACCATACGCATCAAATGGTGTTTTACAACCACATTCGTTATATCCGAACACGTCGCCTCTAATGAAAAGTCAGGTGAATGAGCATGAGCATGAGCAAGACGTGGATGAAGATTATGACAGTTATTATCAATCGGATTTTATCCCACTATCGCTAGATGATGACCCATTTATGATAAGGAATAAGAGTATGCGATACACTCATTTCTTATCCATAAACCCGAACGGTAACCTGGGAGATGCAATGTCTCGGTACGCAGCTCTCCTCGGTATTGCAAAAAGGAATTTCATGAACCCAATATTTGAAAAGGGTAGTTTTCTAAGCAGCATTTTCAATGTTACTATGACATCAAAACCTTCAAATGCTTTCCATAGCTGGCCTATTTTCCTGGAGGAAGAAACATATTCTTATGACTACCGAACAGAAGAATTAAATTATAATATGGATATTCAACTTTCCGGAACATTTCACTCGTGGAAGTATTTTCAAGATATTAAAGACGCGGTAGGACGCGAGTTTACATTCCAACCCTATATATTTGATACTTCTAAATTATTCATAGAATCGGCTATAAGGAAACTATTTGGCGAGGATGAAACCATTGAATCAACCATCACCGTAGGTGTCCACCTAAACATGGGATCGAACACTGACCCCAAAGCAGTTACTAAAGGCTTCACATTCGCATCTATAGACTATATCGACACGGCAATGGCCTATTTTTCCTCTAAATATTCCACACAAAACTTGCTATTTATTATTTGTAGCGATGATCCGACATCTTCAAGAACAAAAATATCGGAGCTTCCCATCGCATCTCGTGTACCCATTGTGTATGCAGACAATGACACCTTCGATTTAGAAATGGCGTCGACTCCACGAATCACAATGATCGAAAACGAGGAAATGCATATGTGTTTGCTATCCCTTTGTAGTCACAATATCATAAGTACGGGTTCCTTTTCGTGGTGGGTAGGATGGTTTACGAAAGGAACTGTGATTTATTATGATAATTTTCCACTCCCCGATTCTCCGCTTGATGATGAATTTGCTCCAGAGGATTACTATATGCCACATTGGATTGGAATGTTCTTATAAACAACTTAAAGACTCTTTAATTTGATTTAATTTGATATGTGAAATATACTAAAGTCTTGGGATTATAATTTAATTCAATATGTGAAATATACAAAGATCTTTAAATGCAAAATGGTTCTTGTGCTTTATTATTAATTTCAACTGAAGATAATCTTAAGTCTGTATTTCAATGACACAATTCTTTAAAAGAAAAAAAAATATTTTGATAATGCATAACATTTAAAAATGTAACATATTCTTAAAAAAAAACTCATAAGCAATAAATATTCTTATTAAGGCACCGTGGCGTGCAACGTTTACTCAACCATTGATAAACATTAACTGGGGCAGTTTTTCTTCGAAAATGGAAGGCTATAGGCCTATATTAAAAATTCATGTATCTCAAATGATTAAACTTCACTAATTTTACTAAAATAACTGTCATAAATTCAGAGTAAGAATCAGCTGAAGTAGTTTTATTATGTTTACGATGAAACAATGTATAACTCAAATAATTTTGAATTTATTATGATCTTTATTTTCCAAATAAATAAATGTCAAAATGTCCCGGTTAGGTCGGATCACTCAAGTGAAGCCATAGTGAATGCTTTCAAGCCCGCCCATGTTTCGATCACAGATGGCCAGATCTGCTCTGGTGGCAGCAAAAATCCATATTCACCCTCGTCTCTCAATTCGATCGTGTAAACATACTCGATCTTTGGCACGCCGTACGCCCAATCTCTAGAAGTTCCTGATGATGAATCTATGATGTTCAAAAGAAAATAAAAAATATCTTTAAGGTACCATGTCCGTTATTTCCAAGTAATTACAAATAATTTTACACTTAATAGACATTGTGACAATTTATTAAAATTACTCATTCGTGCATTAACTTAAACACTATTATACGCTCTGTCCAGTACCATTACATTACATATATACTGATTATTCTCAAACGCAGTTTTCATTTTTATTTGAAAAATATTTGAGATCTATAAGATCTATCAGTTGGGCATCGTTTAAATGGATCATATTATTTAAATACAAAAAATGTATATAGATTTCTTTCTAAACTACTTGTATTGCTGATTTTAGAAATCAAAACGCAATTCTGACAAACAATCAAATTCAAACTTAGATCAAAGCTTTTATCTAAATTGAAGTTTATTTATAAGCACTGATTGCAGTTGCAGTTGGTAAATAAGTTTTCATGTCTATTAAAACTAACCATCTGAGTAATCTCAGATCCTAGTAAAAAACAACGCGGAAGACATTAGAGAAACAAGTCCAAGAAAAATTAGGTTGCTCTTAAAGATAAGTTTTAGATGTCTGGAAAGGTGCTACACCAGCAGACAGTTTTAATCAACTACAAACAATTACACTCTCTCTCTGATAAAATAATTGTCTAGTAGCTGTTACGAGTTTCTATTAAGGGATAAAGGATAAGATAATTGCTCGCGTAGGGATAGGCGATCCGTGGTCTAATAACCTACATGTACATACAATCGATGAGCACGTGATATATACCTTCCTAGGTCAGTGTTCATCAAACCAAGATATGATTGCGGAGATATCATAAAACATGCCCTAGATTTTAACAATAGCCTTTTTATAGGTATAATGTGATGCGCGAGAAATGCCCCACACGGCAAAAGCTCCGCGATTTTGTCAGAGCAAAAGCCCGCGATTTCAAAAATAATCTTCTCGCATACGGGGCTTTGCCATACGGAGCTTTTATCCTACAGACGTACAAACGTATTTTTAAAAAATGTCAAAATTAAATATTCAGATAAAACCTACACAAAATTTCAGATGCAGATCCGACTGTGAAGGATGTTCCATAGACCGCGGTCAGGGCATCCGCTCCGATTTGAGCACATCTTATCTAAAATTTTCAAAAGAACAAAGTTATTAACTGTATTATTATATTATCATATTATACTGTGGTTCAATTTACAAAATACTAAATCAAATTCCACAGACGCAGACGCAAAGCTCCGCTGAACGCAACATTACATTAGAAAAAATGTATTTTTTAATCGCAAAAACAAAATCTAATTTGTTTATTAATGAGTTTATTTTTATGTTTCAATTAGCTAAAATCATAGGAACGGTTTTCATGGAAAATGAAAATATGAAATAATGAAATAAAAATATAGACAATTGAATGGCTCCGTGCAACATTGTGGTAAGTCGCAAATTGATGTTTCGAGAAAACTCAAGATATTGTGGTAAAACTGCAAGTAGCATACTTATTGGTGGATTTTTATGTAAACTGTATTTGGTAGGTACATTTACTCATTTACACTGAATTGTGAAAAGAAATGGCAATAACATATAGCAATTAAGTTTTAATAGTAAAACGAATTGAAAAAAAAAACTTACCATGCAAGTCTAGAAAACATGTTTTAACTTTTAACTTTTTGTGTGCCACAAAATGTTTTGTTTAATTCAATGATCTAACCGTCTTGTCCCGTAACTAAAAATTAACAACATGTTGAATCAATGTTGCACGCGGAAATGAAAAAAAAAAACGTAAATAATAGTAAGATATTATTAAAACATTTCGCTACACGCTTACGTTCACGCTTACGTTCAGAAAACGCGCGGTAATCAAAACATAAAAATTAAACTGGACCTAACTTGTGTTAAGTCAATAAAACAGAATGTTGCACGGAAATTTTGTGCTACATCAAATTGCTCGGGGTTGTGTTAAGTAAATAAACCTTTTGTTGCACACAAAATATGAAAACCTTAGCACTAAGCATAATGTTGCACTGAACAAATTTTACCTATAGGGATGGATAAGATAAGAGTTTCACACACATGCTAGATAATAACAACATGAACATATAAGTAAAATATCAAAACCATGTTTAGAAAACCTAAAAAAAAAATATGTACGGAGCCATTCAATTAACACTTTTTTAGGAATCGTTCAAGTATGCTCTGCAGATACGCCATAAACGTAATAGTGTGATTCAAAAAATAGCAAAAACAAAACGCTAAGCATTTTTTATTAATATCTAATTAGTTATATTATATCAAACAACTATTTACGCATTCAATTACAACCCACCCTTCTTTTTCTCGGACACTTGTCTAGACCCTACAATCAAGCTACCGCATTTAATTTTTTAGACGATTTCGTAGAAATTTCAGTGTATTTCGGACATTAACGAAAAATAGCACAAAACATAATAAAAACACAGTATAATCAAACATTAAAGGCCTGGTGACACGGTGCGCTTAATCGTCCGTGTTTTTACATATATTCTTTATTGGAAACACAAATATGCGCACTAACGCTCGTTGCGTTTTAACGGTATGCGCTGTTATGGGTTTCCCATAAAGAATACGTTTGGAAACTCCTATTTTCAGTGAGCAAAATGCTCGATGAAGCGTCCTGTATGACCAGGCCCTCTATATGTTCCATACCAGTTCGTCGTAGTTTTCTGGTGGGTCAGTGGTATAACCCCAGGGCGCCATCCACAGTTGGCTGTAGCTATGCATGGTGTAGAAGACGCGCCAATTCACGGTCGAGTTCTGGACGTACGAGGCCACGTGGCCAGCCTCGATTTCGGAATAGGCATGGGGACCACAATAGGTGTTGGAGCAAGGGCTGTAGCTCACACCGACGGCTGTGCGAGAAAAGAAAGGAGTTTATAAATGATTTAAGATGAGATATTGAAGTATACATCAATGTGAATCAGATTGAAACTTACTTTGGAAATACAACTATGGCTTATTTGATGTACGTCAATAACATTTCGAAGAATAGAAACATATGAACAAGCAGTTCACACAAACGAAAAGCAACAATTTTTACATGAAAGATCACATTGTGATGGAAGAGACAAACGTATGCTTACTTCCCCATTCATGGTCGAAGTTCCTGTTGATATCTGTACCAAAACATGGACTACCGACATCGGTATTAGGTCTTCGACTCTTTCGCCACAATCTGTCCTGAAGAAACGAATTGAAACAACATTAATATAAGTTATTGTATTTCAATATCTAACTGATATAATCTACATGAGAATCCATATTATTTACCACGCACTCAAAGAATACAGTAGAATCTACCATGACCACAGATTGAATTCAAGATTGATAGGTGTTGGTGTGCGTTATGAAAGCTTATAAAAGTTAAAACGAAGCGCATATTGAATAAAGAATTCAGCAATAAAGTTATATTTTCTTACGTCACTAAAGGTGTACATATATCCATCTGGATTCATGACTGCCAGGATATAAAAGTCGTGGTTGTCCAACATCGCGGCAACGTCAGTGTCATTCGTATAATCAGAAATTAGCTGCAAACAAATATAAAAAAAAAAAATAAATAATGAAATTTTTATAGCACATAATTTAGGTTTTCAAATTTGCTGCTGTTTATAACACGAGACGAAGAACTTGTGAATTTGCATTTGAATAACTAAAACATACAATGATTTTTTTTTTAATTGACATACCCTGTCAATAAAGTAAGTGCATACGGCTGGTGAAATCCATTCCCTGGCGTGAATACCACAGTCAATCCAAAAACCGTCCTTTTCGTTGCCATCTCCGTTGGTTATCTAGAAAAAAAAAGATATTTAATCTATGAAAATAGAAGGCTCCCCGAGTTTATTAATCACTTATGAGCGCACTTTTGTGTTTGGATGTGAACATGTATATGTTAACCGTTTTGGAAAATTTTGGTTTTCAAAACATTTATAGGTGCACTAATTAGCTAAACATTCATTATAAAATGATATAAATAATCGATCAAGAGTGTAACTGGTAAACACTTCGTTGGTTTGCTAAAGCTTTTATTCTCATTTACTTGATTCATGGTTACGTACCTCGATGATTAATTTCATTATCTTAATTGCAATTTTAGATTGAAGAATCGCATCTTATTGAGGAAATTGAATTATATGTTTATGTGTTATAAGTGCCTGGTAAGCATGATTTGTTGTTCAATAACTCAACTTTACGAAGAAGCTACACGATTATAAAGGTTTTAATTTCCAATAAAATTCATCTAGGTCGTATTGTAATTTCTCATATTAACCACGCAATTCCCTAAACAGTCAGCATTAGGAATAAGCATCAATGCTATACGAGATGTTAAACTGTGTAAACCTTGATGAGCTTGAGATCGTTGCCTTCGTATGACAAACCGATGCTTGAGACTTCGCAGCGATCGCCACAGTCCACCGCTCGACCATCGATCCACGCCATGATCTGTTGCAACAAATGTCATAAGTTTATAAACATGTTTTGGCATACACCGTATCAGCTAAAATCAATGGCTAGCCATTTGTAAATCGAAATAATGTGGCAAAATCGAATCAAACAGCGTTTAAAATCGGGTTTCATTTACGATTCACGCCCTACGTTAGACCTATTTGATTTTTTCCGGACGTCATTATTTGTCGCGGGGATAAAAAAGACGTTGCACCGACGTCGCGGCCGAGTCGTACGAAATAATTACGTGCTTCTGAGGCTAGGACGTAAAATGACACCAAGAAACCTTTATATAGGCTCACAGTAGGTCGTTCTCTCAACGTCATATCCAAATGCGACGTACTATGGACGACACTTGCAAGTTGTGAAATTAACTTATAGTGGGATATTTTGTCTAATAAGTGATAGAAATATAAAAAAAAGAGGTACGTGATATGGTTTTCTTAACAAGAATGTTCATTTTCAGTGTGATATGGTTGCTTTGAAATTCGGACCAAATGTTTTTAAAAGGGTTCATACTGTAACCTTAGATTTTCCCTTTTGAACTAGAACTTTTTATTGTGCAGTATAGCATGGCATCAACCCTCTTTAAATTGCTCAATCATAGAATCTTCTGATAACCTAATTAATTACTCTCTAGACGGATATTAATGCAATGAGTGGGATGTTTTATAATGAAAACATAAAAATGAGAAATAAGATTGAAATGAAATGAAATTAATTAGCTCCTCACTTCGTCATATTCCAAATAATCATCCCAAATTTGCGTAGATGGTCTTTCACTGTGTCTTCTGACGGAGCCAAGGTGATTATAAATGGCACTGTAATAAAAAAAATAATGCTAAAACTTTATTTGATATTCAATTTCGGCCCAGTGCTTAACATTTTAAAACTAATTATCAAAATTGCATAGACACCTCAAAATGAAATAACATTATCTATAAATGGACAAACTTATCTGAAGTGAAATAGAATTCTTTACCTTTCCATGTCATCTATGATTGTCTTGTAGTCAATGCCGTGCTGATGCAAGGCGTTCAACAGCACTGCATTGTGTTCTTTGGTTATTTGAATATCGACGGGCACTCCCACCTCCCGAGGCTCTGTCCAGAAATCCGACTGAAAGTGAATACAATGAAATGTTTTCATTTTTTTACAGTGAATCCATTCTGTTTAGAACAAACACATATTTTAGGGTATTTTAAATGCATTGGTTAAAATGTTTGATTCATGTTTACACCGGCAATAAGCATGGATATGTCAGTGATATTTTTGTGATATTTGTAAATGACTTTAGATATTGCTTTAAACAATGATTCTCCTGATTTTCCAACCAATATAAAAAAAACTTATTTTTTTTTAGAAGCTTGTCGTTTTGTTTTATGTGTCACACACTAAAATCGAGTGAAAGTTGCTTTATAAAGACATTTCTCTACATGAAAGTAAAAAGTAAAAGTGAGACTGATGAGATATTCTTGATTTAATTCCGATTTATATAATGCTTCATGCTTAAGGCCTTGCATGCACATGTCTTTTTTTATACATTTCCTAAATCAACACCCAATATCATCAAGCAGCATTATAAGACCATATTTTATAAGGTCATGAAATAGGGATACCGAGATGAAAAAAAAAGATGCTCAGATTTTGAAGGGTGTAAACTTATTTGTATGAGTGTTGCATGATTGTAGCGACTTGGAAATTATCATTTTCATGATGTTCACATTTTGTAACTTTTGCACAAATTTATAGGCCTGTTTATAATGTGGTATGATATTTCGAATATATAAAAATCGAATTTACGTTTTTCATTTAGTTCTATATTCATAAAACAAGTAAATGACGCTGTTATTTTGGTACCTGAATATCTCCATTGTCCTGAAATTTCCTCAAGATGTTGAGTTGTTCTATGTTTTTGGGAAGAGTACGGTGCACCTTGTGTCTGGAATATTAGAAATTTACACATGCATGACGGGAACGTCAGAGCATAACCATATCTCAAATGGGCCATATCAATATTTCCAGTCTGCCAGTGGCTATCTGGGACAAAATATGAATAATACTCTATATGCCACAATGATGATTTAAAAACATTTAAAAAAAAACACATTAAAAAGTCAACAAGGTTTTTAAATGCCTGAGTAAACCCTTGTTTCTGTACAGAGACGCCAAAATTTTTATTTAAAAAAATCATTTATAACAAATACAGAAAAATATTGCTTTCCTCGTAATTTTCACGTGTTTAATAACACAGATAAGGAAATCAAGTAGGACTGTTAATTATATTATCTCTGCCCCTTGGCAGCACAATTTACTCGAATTCCGCGTGAGCGTGACAACAAGTGATCCTCACAAGAGTCAATTACTCGCTGGTTACGTAGCTAAGGCAACGTTTGAGTAGGCAAGATTATTTGCTTAGAATGCATGACCATTTTTTTTTCAATGAAGAATAAACTATGAAAATATATAGAATTATAGATCTGAAAAATATATAAGTTTTCGATCATGTAATTTAGGCGCCTCTAGTCGTATATACACTCGTCTAAATTTTTTAGCGAATTTCATAAGCAATAGCTCTATATCTGTCAGGTTAGTGACAGTAACAATCTTATGAACCTGTTCAAGATAACGCACAATTGACTTCAAGATGTCGTTGCGGATATTAGCTGCTGCTACCTCTATTAAATCAGTGACACCCAAGGAATGAGTAAACTAAAATTGGGATCTGGCAGCTATTTTCTATTTCTCTTGCTTCCAAATAAGATTATCATATTATACTCTCATCCATACCATCTGATTTTAAACTCATAAAAATATAGAAAGACAGACACGTTTTTGAAAATAAAACATATATCTAAAATATCCGTAGAATTCTATGGCCGTGATACCATTACAAACTGGCAAATACACAAACACATTATTTCTTCTCCTTAAAAAAATGCATTTTAGAAAAAAAAAACGTTGTTATTTGGTCATAGTTTCCATGACACGCTTTACTTTGTTCTGCGACATCTACCTCATTGGGAATTCCAAGGTAACTATTTTCACTAAATCCATAGTAAATTTGGACTATGGATAAAATGGTAAAGTAAAATGGCACCTGGCAACTTCTTATGGTTCCTTGATACAACAAAATTGTACCAAGCCCTCCCAAGGGACAGATAGAATGTTTTTTTTTGCATAAAATCAAGATTTTGGTGTCAGGTCACTCCATCTTAAGTTGCCCCTTTAGGACTCCATTTGACTCTTACATGACGACAAATGCAACGCAATAAGTATCAAATTTTCTGCTCGCAATGTCCACAGTGCATTCATTTTTTGGAATTTGAAGAGTTGATATGAGGGTAGAGGACAACTGTCCAAAATCTAAATTCCCAACTAGACCTTTCCAACACTACATGTTTATGGAAATGGGTATAGATTTGGATATAGACTTCGATTTGAATAGCCAAAAGTGACAATCATTTGATATCAAGGGGAGGGGATGCAAAATTTTGACAATGCATTCAAATAAAACAATAGTTTCTAATCTGAATATATTGACATGTAATGAAACGAATGTAAGAGTTACATACATTCGTATACTAAAGAGGCATAAAACTTTTTTAAAACTACGCAATAAAACATCAAAACAGTCTTGATTAAGCGTGTTTTCACACGCGATTTGGTACCTATAGTGTATTGCATGAAAGTATACATTCTTGGTAATTGCAGAACTTAAAAAGTAATGATATTAAATTTGTTTTATATTTCTGATTAACATATGTCACTGGAAATTCCTAAAAAAACACCACTTCCCCCTCACCTTCTATTATAAAATTACGATATTATTTGACGTATTTTACATTTGAAATATAAACCATTTAGTTACAGAGTACGGAGACAACCCAAACTAAAATTGCAAAAGTCCATGAGAAACTGTTATCAAAAATGTATTATGATAGCATAATTCGAAATTATCAAAATTTGTTTTTGGACAAAAATATGTCATAAATCAAAATAACTAATGCATGGAATAAAATTGTATCTGCTGTACAATAATTATGATATCGTTTTTTTTTTCATATTCTTAACCCCCCCCCCCCTTGAAAATAATAAAGAAAATCATTAATAACACATTTTTACAATTGGAAAAAAATATTGCAAAAATATATATAAATGTATAAATTAACATTTGTTGAAAAAAGGAAATATAAAAATGACAAAAAAACATACATTATTATAAATCAAGAAAACAAAGCAACAATAAACAAAATAAATCAAACAAAAATAGGCGTTCGCCTGAGAATTAATCTTTAGGGCTTTAGTCAATGTTTTTATTTGTTCCAAATTTAGATTTACCTTTAATTAATTAATTTTGGTGTTTGATATTAATCACAGAAAGAAAATACTTATTTTATATGTACTTTTAATTAATTACTTATAATGGGAATACGTCACGAGATTATGTATTGAAGGGAATTATAACACTCTGTCAGCCAAATCTGAACGAACCCGAAGGGTGAGTTTAGATTTGGCTGACAGAGTGTTATAATTCCCTTCAATATATAATCGAGTGGCGTGTTCCTTTTATTACATATCTTCAATGAAAGATAATCGATTTAAATATATTAATTTCGCGACTCAAAAGCAT
This sequence comes from Hydroides elegans, assembly GCA_001703475.1. Classification (NCBI taxonomy): domain Eukaryota; kingdom Metazoa; phylum Annelida; class Polychaeta; order Sabellida; family Serpulidae; genus Hydroides; species Hydroides elegans. Next base: position 13,547 of record LQRL01120332.1, read on the forward strand.
GTTCCCACGTTAGCTCAGTCGGTTAGAGCGTTGGTCAAGCATGTGTTTTGCGTCATTCGCACTTAACAACGTTTGTTTACATTTTTTATCATTAATTACTCTTTAATTTTTGGACAAAACATCTTAAATTTGAAACATGACAAGATTATTCTATATTGTGTATGATTGTTTCCTAATTTTACTAATATCATAATAGAAATGTGATCATTGAGCTCGATTTGCAACCCATGTAGTTGGCTAATTTCCTCGAATTTTTGAGATGCAACGGGTGCCCAGGTTCGAAACCAAGTAAAGGTGTTATGAAAAAAAGTTTCTGTCATCATACAGCCTTTAAATTACAATTGAGGATATATTTTCATAATAACTACAAGATTTATCGACAAAGTCTTTACTTTTGATAAATAAATAAGTGTTTTTGCGACATTTTTGTGTGGTTGTCAAGTTGTCAAGGCGGAACAGTAAACATTGTTTTAAACTTAATAATCAGTCGATTTTATTCACAAGCAATAGCAATTATTAATTTATGTTATAAACAAATCATTATTTATTTGATATTTCATACAAAAATTCTAAAAGAAAAAAAATCAAGC
>LQRL01120340.1:4471-23500 GCA_001703475.1 Hydroides elegans
GGTTTATGTCACGGCTCAGTGTAACATTAATAGACGGGGTATCGAAGGGGCCCCGCGACGGGGCGGTGTTTGAGTCGCGGGGCTCCGGGGCCGAAAATTTGACCCCGACCTATCCCTATAAGGTTCCATTCTATATAGTGCTATTGTCAAATATCCGAGTTTTCATCCGTATGAAATATTACCATTTAACAAAAGAATCGAAAAAAAATATAAGAAAATACATTCACTGTTATTTTAGAAAAACCATCATATATATGTAGATTTGTATAAAACATGAATATAAAGGTAAAGGACGAATATGCATGATTTGATTTAGAGATATGTCAACAAAAAAAGTTGAGATAAAATTAAATGACATACAATAAAGATTGGCCTTTCAGTCAAAATCAAAAAAAATATATATACAAAATAAAACTTTATGCTTAGTGAGTGAATGTCGGACATACATAATTATATTCGAAGCATACCGTATGAACTCTGATAAATATATTAATTCCTCCTATTTATAAATGTTATCCTAAATTTGTAGTATAGTTTTATTGCATAGAAACAGTTGAGTACTGATGCTCATCCGCTATGTGCACTATACAAATACTGTACATGCATGCATTGTCCTACTGAAAACCCGCTTAGCGCTTATACCATTATTGCGTAACACCGATAACTGTACCCACTGAGGAGGCCATTCAAGAATAATAAACCGTTATATTTACTTTGTGGTACTCAATATGATTATAAACGAAAAAACAAAAATTTCGAAAAGAAAATGCAACATTTGCAAATGATACCCGACTTAATCCTACTAGCCCCCAGGATTACATTTTCAGCCTTATATTGACTATAGTCCATAGGTCTGAAACGCGATAATTTCCTAATCTTAGACTAATCCCCGGATTACAGCCAATCTTAGATTAATCGCGAACTCTGAAACTGGGCATGTCATTTTTCTTGTGTTTGGTCTTTGTCATTGTTTGTGCGCTAAGATCTCAAAACTAAAATAGTACAGTATTAACAATACAAAAGTAGTCTCAATACTGTAGTTTTTAAAAGTTAATGACAATTTAGAACTTCATATTTCTTAAATGGAAAATGCAATGCGAAATATGCTGTTCAATATTAGAAAGGATAATATTTTAGGGTGTGGCTGGTCTAAGAAAAGAAATTATTATTTTGAAATATTTAAGCTTAGTTTTACAGACCAATATATCTGCTAATATGTGTAAACAAAAATAAACGAACTATTGAAATAATTATTTCAATATTTATAACAATTATAATAATTATAATAATTCAGTAATTATAATTACTGTCTTTTGTTGTCGAATAAACATGATAGTCTTCCCCCAAATCAAAATGAAAACTCAAAAGGGAGCAAATGAACAATGTAGCCTAAAATAACAGCAGCTCAGTGAAAATGCGTCACATGATACCCTTTAGCATCAGGGCCCATATTTATCAAAATCTAAGCACGCTTACATTCTAAGTCATTTCGTGATATCATAACTTATAGCTGGATTTATACCATCAAATAGCCACAATCACAAACATTGATGCAATTTCAAGCTAGTCGAAAAGTTTCAAGCGGAAATTACTAGTATTAGACGAGATGAAGACGTCGAACTTAGAAGGTAAGCGTGCTTAGATTTTTGATAAACATGGGCCCGGTATGGCTATTTCCAGCCTCTTTATATTCGCTGCAATTTGGAACAGTACGTTTAGGCATGACCTCCCATTCCAAAGTTTAAAAAAAGGCAACATGAGTTTCCGCCAAATAAAAATACCACCCATAACGTTTCAAAAATTGACCGATGACCCATACAGTTTCCGCCAAAAAAGTTTGGACAGTAAAGGGACATTGCCGCTATTGCCGATATGACCATTCCACATTTTTTACTCAAATAATAAATATTGTTGTATTTTTTATGACCAAGTTATTAGACAGTGGTGATATCAAACATTGTATGCTTCAATTTTTAAATTGATATTTTTTTTCATATATCCGATTGTTAGAACTGAAGTGCTCTTTATTAGAAAATAGTACTGGTGTGTTCATTATTTTAAAAAGTCCCTAAGTAGACTCTAACCCTTTGAGATAAAATGCAATTTTCAACGTTCATGTTCATGGATTTCAAAAATGTTTTTTTAAAACATTGTTCATATAGACCCTGATAACGAAAACCGCATACGTTCGTTCCGATTAATGTTCTTTGTATTTTTATGAATAAAATCTGTTTTGTTGTTGTTGATTAGCATAGAAGTCTATATTCGACCAAGAACATTAACCCGGATTTATCTTAGACTAATGCAAACAATCGATCAACCTGATTTTAAAGGCAAATTTTACTTTTTTTTATGTTAATGGAATTATGTAATTGAAATTACCAATCCTTGTTGAAAGACCAATCTTTTTGCTGCATTGAGTTGTAGATTTTACTAAAAAAGAACTTTCACTTTTAGATTAAGATTAAAAAGTAACTGCAACATATTTCTCGAATAATTCATAGACCTATATGAAGTTTAATAGAGTCTATTCACAATCCAACTTTACAGGGTGTAAATTTCTCGCAGTTCCGTCTACTTCAGTGGATTAAACATGCAGTTTTACGACCAGACACCAATTTTGACTACTAAAAAAAGATATGACACCAAAAGTAAAAAATATGTAAATAAAAATACAATCATACTCATGTGCTTGGATATATTTTATTATATCGTTTATTCTGAAAAATATTACATAGGTCTGAGGTAAAGATATACAAAAATACCAGTTTATATTGAACTGATTTGGGTCTGATATTACTCAACAAAGCGGAGCTCCTATTCTATAAGCGAAGCCTTGACTTCTATGACTCTAATGTTTGCGACTAAATTAAACAAAAAATAACATCAAATATACATTAATCAAATATAAAACCTAAGCTTATTTCTACTCGGCAAGCTATGATGTAAAAACCAAATGTCCCATCATAGGCTTCAATGAACATATTGATTACTTGTTTTACTGACGTGACATATTAACACGTACACACAACGTAGTTTTCAGGACGTTTTCTTTAGTAGATAAGACACAACCTGCAAGTCGTAATCTGACGTTGCAAGGCCATTTTTGTCGGGTAAGGTCTTTCACTGAACATCTTTTGGATGTCAGGTATTGGCGGCGAAGAGACGTCTAAAGAAAACGTCCGGCAAAAGTATATCTGGGCTTAATATAGGATAAAAAAAGACGTAAGCGAATGACTTCAAAAGCAAGCTAATAGCACGAACCTTTGTCGAGTGATTTAATGCTAGAGCCTTATAAAACGTTAATCATCTATCATTGAATGTAATATCATGTATGTAAATTATGTTTTGTAATAAAAACCAACATTTTATCTATGTAGCGTAAATGACCGCGTAAGCGACCATGCCCGGTTATCCGCCCACCCTTCTATTTGGGTGGGCTCGGTTATCCGCCAATGCAATTATTTAGACATGGAAAGTAAATTCAATATTCTGATTACTTTTCCAATATTTTCTGGTATTTATTAGGACTTATAATTACCAAATATTAACTCTAAACAAAGATTCGTGAAAAACCCCACTATACCTGGCACATGTTTATTTTAGATATTCATATGTTTCACATTCTTGGAAGCTGTTTTCCCACATTTCGATGTTTATGTAAAATCACTTGAACAAATCAGTTCATATTCAAACCGTAAGTTATCCGGTAGTATGTGGTAATCGATGAACATGTTTATAAAACCCAAACCTGCTCGATTATAGCTCACCAATGTCTTTTTTTGCAACCTTGGATCTAAGCGTCTAAGGGCCTGGCCACATTGGAAGCTTTTACTTGTTTTATTGCCTAACAAAGCTGTTTTCCAATGTATTCCTTATGGGAAACAAAACACAACGAGCTGTTAGGTAGCTTTATCTCGCTTTCTTAGTTCCCTATAAGGAATACCTTGGAAGACAGCTTTGTTATGAAGTAAAAACTTCCAAGGTGGCCAGGCCCTTAGGCGTTAACACTGACATTTACGGATATGAAGTCAGATTTTATGCACAAAATGACATGCATTTATTGATGCCATAAAACTAATATTTGGTTTCGTACCATTTTAATATTTCTAGATTAATTGCTTGAATATTTTTTTAATCTAAAATGTACCATGCGACTAAAAATACATATATTTTGGGCGCTAAGCGAATCTGAGCTAAGCAAAAAGGAATTGTGTGAGCCAAACTGGCTTTTAGTACATATATAGACAATGCCATTATGAAATAAATCACGAGGCAAAGCTGAATTAAACGAAACAATGCTCATAATTGCAACCAATTACTTTCATTAAACTTAGTTGGAAAATTCTTAGCGCTCAATAAATTTTAACATTTCATACAATGTTGCGATGTACATTTTCTTCTAAACCACATATTGCTATGTATCAATAATCAATTTTCGGAATATTAACCGAAATTAAAAACTATAATGTTTGATTTGAACATTTTCGGAATATTAACCGAAACTAAAAACTTTAATGTTTGATTTGAAAATTTTCGGAATATTAACCGAAATTAAAAACTTTTATGGTTGATTTGAAACTTTGCTTTCAGGGAAATAGATGTTTTATTAGAAAAATAGCGTTGTCTTATTTACAGAATTTCAAGTCAAGGGTTCTATGTGTATTCTTCGACACACACATAGAACGAATCATCACCAAACCAACTAAATTCATCAGAATCCGGAGCGACCACAATCTGGCTTCCCTTTTCCATTGGCGGCAAATAACAGGCATCCTTTTTGAAACCAATAATTTTCCTGTCACCTTGGGTCTTCAATATGCCAACCATGTCGATTTTGTCATTACAATTGGCATGGGGTCGACCTTCTTTTTCAGGAAGACTTAACGGAACCGGTTTATTGATTAGATCGTACGCTGCCGCATCACCATCAGTGGATTCCAATTCAATTACGCACATTACGTCCCACGAATCAGGAATCTTAAATGTCAAATGATCTCCATGTTTCGATGCCTCACATCTCGGTCGTTCGCGTTTGGCCAGCAAAGCCAGCATGCGGTAAGATATACCAAAGTAATCCTTAGCGTCCAAATCGAATTCCATCATAGCGCAGTTGACACCACTGTCTATGGCCAACCAACCGAAGGTGGCGAATCTTCGAATAAACGCAACGGCACCCGGTATGGCATCACTCAAAGTCATTTCAATCTGTGGGGAGAACAGAGCTTTGATGCTGCGCGAGTCGCTCACTCCGTTGGCCCTATAGCAATAGAACACGTGGAACATATCGATTTCCTCGCGAATAACACAGCCGAATCCAGTTGTGTCGTGGTAAATGCCATTCGTATTTTTGCAGCCGAATTTGAGAAAATCTTTGAAAATCACGATTAACAAGACAACGAGTACTGTTACCACTATGATACTGCCAATCAAGAGTGCTTTCATTGTCGGGTCACTTTTGTTCACGCGATGCCGCATCTCAGTGTCACCTGCAACAACGATGAAATAATGAAAAATATGAAAAAAAAATAGGTTAAACATACATGTGTATACTCCATTCAGCTCTAAATGCGAATTCTTTGTTGGTGCCCGGTTTATAATAATTGTCTGGATCATCCCCTAGGTATTACGTATTGAAAATAGATATTGGAACAAATTAATGACATCTACCTAGACAATTCTCAGTATTCCTTATATAATATATGCATATATTCATTAGATTCGCGGCGTATTTAGAGGTGTATAGTTACGTTAAATGTTAGTATACTGTACGTGGCGCGCGTTTGTAACGTTTCGTCCCAACGCCTTACGTTGCAAATAAACCATTAACCCTTAACCTCTAAACATCAAAAGTATAAAAAAACTAAATGTTAAACTAAACTCTCAAAGGCGCGTTCACCCGAAACAGGCACAAAACAGCTCGAAAGCATGTCTGTTATGTTTTTCATACAAATCACACCTCAAGAAAAAAGCGCATAATTCAAATAAACAAATAAAGCGCTCTTTTCCTTGAGGTGAAATAGGTATAAATACATAACATACACGCGTTCGAGCTTTTGTGGACCTGTTTCCTGTGAAGGCGCCTTTACGCAAAGAAGCATAACGTTCAACGCTTAATGAGAAGCGTATGTTCATGCCCGCAAATAAGAGTTAGAATCAAACCTCGTGATGTATGTTGTAAATAGATTATTGTTTTGATCCATTTCAATAAAATACTATTTCTTAGACCTAAGATGCAACTACACAGTAGGCCATAATTGCTATTTAATTTTTTAAAAAGATCACATCATTTCGTTATTGTACAAAAAAATCATAAATAAAGCACCAATAAATAAAATGTTAAAAAATGTTTTAATGCATTGATTAAGATCACCTCGCGTGCTTTTCCCCCATAAAAGGTGTTACCCGCCAAATTACAGCTGGTTAGGAATATTTGAGAAAATACTGTCTAGCTTGGAGATTTTAGCAGTGCAGGCGCGGATCCAGAAAATATTGAACCTGGGGCGCAACCGTATAGATTATCAGGCTGAACCGGGGGGGGGGCGCAAATTTATTTTTTTTGTCTTACATATAAGGAAGAACAGGGGGCGTTCCTATTGTCTTAGGAACTGTTATTTGCAGTATATGAAGGGCACCTCACGATACATTTTTCAAAAAGAAGTAGATTCATCGTAAAGCAACATTACAATGCCGAACAACACGAAAGTAACATTCTAACATTCTAATTGCAAAAAGGTATCACTTTTTCAAACCAGACAGGCTGTCTTCTTTTTAACCAGCTTAGAACATAATAAGTGAAATTATTTTTAATTGAAATTATGTTAAAGGGACGTTTAATCAAATTGTTCTGACAAACATCATTTTATTGCCCAAAAAGGGAAAGATAATCCTGTCGCGACTTTGATTTCCACTGTTTTTTCTCGGAAATCTCAAAGACTGACAGGATTATCGCTCCTTTTGATTTTTTTTTACATAAAGAAAAATATTTAGAATAGATAGCGACAGGCTTATCGCTGCATTTAATGTAACCGCTCCCTAACACATCGCATTCATGAATGATTAATAGATTCTATATAGTTTACGCATATTCAACGTGTCCATAATATATTTAATCCATAAGAAATCTTATAAAACATAAACAAAATTGCACAATAAATAAGGTACGGCCGCGTTCATGTAAAGAAAATAAAAAAAAACACATAAATAAAGCTAGAAAACCCAATTAAATCTCGAAAGCCACATTTGTATATAACATATAGCAATTTATCTCTTCTGTTCATCCAAAAGGGTTTATATTATAGGGTTTGCATCATTTACGCATTTCTTATGATTGTGAACGCGGCTCAATAAATGCCTTTCCAGCGAATTCCATATAACCGCTATTTTCTGTTCGATCATTTGCACATTTAAACAATGGTTTAAGGCGCGTTCACCAGGAATAAAATCGCAAAATATTATGCGCTTTTCGGGTGAACAGAAGGAATAAACTACTGTGCTTCTATACAAATGTGACTTTCAGCGTAAAGCGCATAATTTGTGCTTTGAGATTTTTTTCGGAGCGGGTGTACGCACTCTCAGATTTCTTCCACTTACGGAAAAGAAAACGTCTTAATTTTCCTTGTGTGAATATAACGAGTATAACATTGCAATACACGAAATTAAGAAATATGCAAAAGTAACTTATATAAATTAGTTTTTTTTTCACCTTGAATTGACTTGTCTAGTGTCGTGTATCCTGCCATTTTGAAGATGTTGAAAAAATCCGATTGATAGAACTGATTGATAGAACTTCTTAGTTAGAAAATTGTTTAGATAGAAAAAAATGCTTAACTATTTATGAGCTAGATGTTGTGCCTCTGGTTGATTTTATCTACAAAATACAAATCACACTTTTTTTTCCGATTGTTCGTCTATATATTTTTCCAAGCATTAGTACTGATTATGAAGTATGCATGCATAACGATCATTTGATATATTAAATGTTTTCTCTTATTTAATTTCCAAGCTCTGTGGCAATTATAGATTTATATTTTACGACGAAAGTTGAGACACATGCAACTCCCCTTTAAATCTATATTTTAAATCAAGACAAAATAATGGATTCACGTGCCTTTGTTCGTGATCTGGAAAGATTAAACTTCCTCGTTTGTTAGGAGTGGCCTGGTTGTTAAAAAGTTATAAACAACAACAACAAAAATGGTGTGTTGCAGCATTTCTTCATCTTTCATATATCACTTTTTCATGAGCCACAAAATGATGATACAGGGGCGGATATACATATAGAAATATCTGGAGCGCGCCTCACCCGTCTACCCTTACAAATGATACCTACAAAGTAAACGGGTGACCCCCCCCCCATCGCCTGTATATTTCCTTTAGGCTGCATTTACACGGATGAAACTTTGCTTCAACCAAGTTTCAAACCAATTAAGGTCGTGGCTGCAGTAAGCGTTTTTTTATGACTGGCACCGCGACCTTAGATGGTTTGAAACTTGGTTTGAAGCTGAATTTGACCCATGTGGCTGCAGCCACATGGGTCAAATTTTCCCCTGAGACTGTACCTCACAAAAGGTGTTCCCAGCTTAATCAAAACTGGAATTGAAGGTTTGAGATAATACATTCTGGCTTTGAGTTTTGAGGAACCTCTATTTTGAATTATTTCTGTATTTTGATTAAACTATATTAATGAATCATATTAAATGAATGATTAATTTGAAAGTGTTTATTTTGAAATCGATCAGAATTGGTTACAAACACTCAACAAAACTGTCATTTGTTATTAACGATTGGTTATTTAATTACATAAGACATTTAAATTCGTAAATGATGCTCTTTTTTGCCCCTAGCTGGCTAGAAAATAAGATAGACTTCTACGAATTCGCAGGCATGAATATATCGAAAACCTTTTGGCAATGGAACTTTTAAAAACTAATGACCTCTTAGGGCTTGTTCACATGGGAAGCGACACGCGTTTTAGGCTCGGAAATGGAGCGGCTAGGTGTTCACATGGGAAGCGACAGCTGCTGATTCTTAGACTATTAACAGTACTGTTAATTTTCATTAAATGATTCCCATAAACGCGAGAGGCGGTGGGGAATCGCTTTGCGTTTTTGCACCGCCAATTGCGGCACGAAATAACTTTTCTTGGGCGATTCTAAAAAAATGTCCAAGTCCTATAAAGAACCAATAAGTAAATTGCCGCCTGTCGCGTTTCGTCGCTTCCCATGTGTACAAGTCCTTAATTGCATGCATGTGTTATTTCACAACATAGTTTCTGGATTCGCTACTGTGATGTGCATTTCGTAAATTATCTTTTTTGTTCATTAAGAAAGGATGGTAACAAGGAAGTGCCAATCCTGTTAGAAGGAATTTTGTTATCTTTTGAGTTATTGCATGTTGAAAGCTCTTTTTTGTGGTTGTGCTTATCTAATGCCGCAACTGTTGGAAACAGGATCACGTCAGGACCTGGCCACATCGGAACAATGTCAATCTTTTATCCCTAACATATCGTGTTTTTTTTTGTTCAAAAATATTCTTTTTGGGAATCTCAAAAATAAACTGGCTCCGTCGCCTGCCTTGTTTTTATTATATTTAATTCCGATTTCTATTATAAAGTTTTTATTCGACAGAACATTTACATTAAAAATACATTGGTATTATAGTTTCTCATTTTATCATACTAATTTAGTGCAATTCATGCCAAGTTTATTGTCTTTATGCTTTATTTTTTTGTCACAGAATCAATTGAAGTTTGATTTCTATTAAAGATCGAAGTTATAACCAGGCCATAGCATAATCGAAGGACCATATGAGACTTTAAATTGGATAAATTCAACTGAAATCTTTATGATAATTCTATTCATACCCTGCCATCAAACACCATCCTCTAATCACGTTGTTATACGTCCAGACATCTGCAACCTAAATAGGATATCGCTATTTCATCACTTGATGATGGCATATGTTACAAACAACACTTTGAACGCTGCCAGGTTTTTTTTTAAAGAATGAGTTTCATAAAGTTTAAACATAAATATACAAAGGGTTCTTTGTCGAAATGTCAATTATGAGACGTCCCAGCGAAGTCGTAAAATGATGTACTTGCGACAATTTTTCATTATATGGTACATGTACATGTCCCTTATACGTCATTGATTAGGTGCTGTTAGGAAGCGTTCAAAATAAAGGGCTCCATGCAACAATGTGTTGAATACACTTAGCATGTTTCACCAAATTGCATTGCAAAGTGCCACATAATTATAGTTCCATATTATATACTTAGATTATGTTACGGAATCAATGTGATCCTAAGAATTTTCATCCTTTGGCCACTTGCAACACCTTATATAAATGACCAATTAAAACAAAAATCAATACCTTCTTTCTCAAAACGTTGATTTCATTATATAAAACGATTTTACACAGACCCCGTTAAAAGTCGTGTATCGTAGATAGTTTTTATATTATGCTCCCAAATTCTGGATCTGGATTTTGATTTAATTTATTGGGTCGCTGCGCTCTTCTTAAAATAGGACAAAATATTATCTAAAATTATAATTACTGAAAAAGGAAAAAAACTTATAAATCTTCTACTATCATCAGATTGTCAAAAGTCAAGCTTGTATTTTGGGTTCAAAATATGTACCTTGATGGGTTTTTGCTCTGTCATTTTATATTTAGCGATTCTAAAAAAATAGAGTTTACACTTAAAGCGTCGTCAACTGATCGTGTGATTTTCAGCAACGGTTTCGATCAACAGAAATAAAGGGATTGGAAATATTAGAATTATCGTTACAAAATAAGGAATCAGTTATAATTAAGATTTAAACGTACATAAATATAATTAATCAATTCATATTACTTGTTTGTTATATTAACCAGTATATTACAAACGATATTGTCTTGATGTTACGGAAAGTATATGTTTAACTAAGAGTGTAATTTAGGTTTCACTAATATAAGAATATATAATATAATTAGAAAATCCCTTTGCAATATATTAGATAGCTTAATTGTTCTCAACATCTAATTATTTTGACTATCATTCGCCCATTGTTCGATTCCGCCACCGAATCTAGGCATAAGTTTAATGCTTCGTTTAACATGGAATTTGCTCTTTCTAATGTTTTGATAAAAATGTGCGAGCAATAAATTTACGTTAAAAAAAGGACGTCTCTAAAATGTCCTTAAGCGAACCAGTTCAGGACATCGCATTAAAAATCTTGGCGAACGTTTTTACGTAGGTTCTTTGGATGTCAGATATCACCGGCGATACAGCGTATGATAATAACGTCCTGTTAAGTCTTATATGGGCTAAAGAGATGACCTAAAAAGGACGTCAAGTATAGTGACGTCGGCACGAAGAGATTCGGGCGTGCCTGTACGAAGTGTACGAAGCGTATCTATGCTGCGCCATATTTTTCGCATTTTTTTGCATGATGTTCTATTGCAAAAATACATGATGTGATCATAGTGTTTATGTAATTCATTTGTTAAACATGTTTATATTTTTGAATGTTGATTTGAATTCTTTCCCGAAAGGATAATAAAGAAATATAGATGTACATGGTAATGTAGGTTTCACTATTACGTATGTGTATCTTTATAATTTATTTACTTCTATAATTTATCTACTTACTATTTATTTCTTCTAGAAATGTTTTTTGTTGCATTAATTTGGGTTATAAATCAAATAAATCGCTATACAGGCATGTATGTCAATCCCTTCCTAATCATTGGTAATATGTAAGACAATGCCTCAGATAATACGTGAATGACAGTTTGATGTTCTTGTGATCTTATATTGTTCCACTGACCAATGAGTTATCATAGGATAAGGGTTACTTACTCGGGTCAGAATAAGAAATAGATATCGATAGAAGAAAACGATGTGGTTAAATTAAATTTGAATGTGTATCAATTCAAAGCATTTTTATTATTTCGATTTTTTATTAGTATAATTATTGAAGCGCTTAACAAAAGCTCAAAATGATAACTGCAGGATATAAAATGTGAATTGAAGTTTAAAATAATGAATTGATTAGAAACAATTCGTCCGCTTAATGAAAATGAAAGAGCTTTCGTATAAACATAAACGTATATTTATTCATTTAGTGTTTTTGGCTTTTGCACCTCATGCCGATGGAGGTAAGATTAATATGAAGAGAAAGGCCTTGTTTAACCTTTATATATTTATTCTATTTTTTTTTCAAAGCATCGGTTCAAACTCGTTTTGTAGCCTTAAAGACGAGTGCCGTATGTGATAACGACTAAAATCAGGAGTACCCAACGAACGATTTTTAGAAGTGTGTCTAATATGACTTATTTGGTTATGAAACGAATTCATTTTCCGTTGAAACGGTATTCCTGTAGGCCTAAACTTAATTCTTTGTTTGCCAGACAGGAAAGTCCGAAAATCGTTGCCAGCAAAATGCTGCCAGCAGAAATAGATGCCCTTCAATGCTTCATGCCCATCTTAACGAGAATTAGTATATTCCCATGTGTAAGCCCTTATTTGCTCAAAACTGAGTTAATTTCATTTAATAATTGCACTTACGGACCTCTTGATACAAAACAAAAAAAAAAGAAATCTTAATATTTATTCTGTGAAAATGCCTGCAAGGAAATTATACAAGCAGACTAGATATTTTACCGAATAAATCGCTGGGTACTCCTGTTTGATGGCGGCGAGATGACAATATACGCGGATGGGAGTCTCATTGGAACTCATGATTCATCTGGAGACGATTATGGAACGTTCTTCTTTTGTAGCCTTGACGACGCGCACCGTGTGTGATGGCGGCGAGATGACAGTCTACGCGGATGGGAGTCTCATTGGAACTCATGATTCATCTGGAGACGATTATGGAACGTTCTTTTTTTGTAGCCGTGACGACGCGCGCCGTGTGTGATGGCGGCGAGATGACAGTATACGCGGATGGGAGTCTCATTGGAACTCATGATTCATCTGGAGACGATTATGGAACGTTCTTATTTTGTAGCCTTGACGACGCGCGCCGTGTGTGATGGCGGCGAGATGACAGTATACGCGGATGGGAGTCTCATCGGAACTCATGATTTATCTGGAGACGATTATGGAACGTTCTTATTTTGTAGCCTTGACGACGCGCGCCGTGTGTGATGGCGGCGAGATGACAGTCTACGCGGATGGGAGTCTCATTGGAACTCATGATTCATCTGGAGACGATTATGGAACGTTCTTATTTTGTAGCCTTGACGACGCGCGCCGTGTGTGATGGCGGCGAGATGACAGTATACGCGGATGGGAGTCTTGTTGGAACGCACACATCTAGCGGGGACGATTATGGAGCGTTTTAACTCAGCGACTCAGCGCAGGTAGGGGGGGGGGGCGGTGGAGGGTGCCGTGCATAACAGTACTTATGTGTCCTTTTTAGTGATTTACATAAGGTGTATCATATAACAGATTCTCGATGACATTTTCTCAAAGAAAGTCAGCTTAAGATTGACAAAAAAAGAAGATATGTGTTCATATGTCATGTATCATGTGTCATTTAACCCAAAATAGCATTGAAAAATAGTATTAGTACACTAATAAATAGATTATTTTAATTATTGATGGTTAAGTAATCGAGCTCTTAAGATAGTTAGGGTGTTTTAATGAATTTCATGATTGCAGTTGTTGATATCTATTTCAAAAACAAGCTTTTATGGTTATTAATGGATGGAAAATATGAGTGGATGTGCATAGCCATCTTTTATTACATTAAGTAGTTAGACGCTCTCCTTACTATATATTTTCGCATTTAGTTGATTAAAAACACACCAATCCCTCACTATTTCAACATAGGTGATCGGAATCGAATGCGAACTGTCAAGTAACCAAGGGGGCATCCTGGCCGAAGTTGGTTCCGATTATTTCACTGACGCTACATGGCGTTGTTCAAACAGCTACCAGTCTGGTTGGACCGAGACGACTTTCGATGACTCGGGCTGGCTCTATGCAACGGCCACAGAGGCGAATAGTGATTCGTCCGTTTTCATTGAAAGGTGAGGGGCGATGGCGGGGTAGGAATTAAGCAGGGGCGAGGGGAAAGAAGGGTCTGGTTGGTCTGAGAAGATTTCCGAGGATTTGGGGATGGATATATGCTACGGCTATAGAGGAAAATAGTGATTCGTCCGTATTCAATGAAAAGCTTCCCCCCAGCCGTTAACAATGAATTAAAGGGTAAGGTTAAGGCTAAATAAAGCGGGGAATATGTGTTCTGGTAAAATGTTGAAGCGCATTGAGCAGTGATCATAAATTAGTCTTAGCATAGAATTTATCTTTATTTCAAACAGAAGTGACTTTGCTTCTGACGTGGGGGAATGCCAATTCCTTTGTCGGTATAGCATATTGGAGTGAACGGGGCAGATGGTAAATCTGCGCGTGTTATTGAGCGCTCAACTGTTACATACATTTTCTCTCATTTTAAACAGAAGTGACCTGGCTCCTGACGTGAAATGGATCTGGACTCAACACTACAGCAACGGGGACTGGAGGGTCTTCTGTCGAGGAGTTATTCCAGGTTTCATATTACATATTCTGTATAACACTACTGTTGGGTCATCCAAAAAAAAAAATTAAAAAAAACAAAGCACATCAAAACGTTTTTTTGATAATTAATATTTAATGTAAAATGGCGTAAATAGTATAACATAATATAATCAATGATATACACACATGTAGGGGTATATACACATTAGTATGATTATATATCGTCGTGTGTGTCCATCAGTCATTCAGTCCATTTCAAAATCTAAAGCGAATATATTTTGTGTTCTCAATAGTTATATTCAAGTCAAATATAATATTTTAACGTGAAAATAATTCGTTTTATGCTTTACCGTTGGATATTATTTATTGTAGGAACAACTTCGATTATCAAGAATTAACAATATCTTATACAAGTATTTTAACAGTTCCCATACATGGTATTTCAGATCTTGGATCACCAGACAATCGAGGCCGACAGTTTATCATTGGCTTTTTGAACAACATCAACCACCCTAGCAACCGAGCGTTGCTAGACGTCGAGTTGTACGTCAGTACGTCGTCGTCAACCGACGTCAGTGTACGTGTAACGACACCTGCAGTGAGCGGAGGAGACGCCATGGATGAAAGGTTTACCGTTTCTGGAGGTAAGAAAATTGAAGGCATGGCCTAATTTAAATATTTTGTTTTTGTTGCCAATGGCTGCGTTCAGCCAATGCGGAAAAAACACAAATAATGCGCTGAGAACATATACTTGTATAGACATTTTTCTGAAAACATAGTAGTTTGTTCCTTGGTTTCACCCGAAACGCTCATAATATTTTGCGCTTCTATTTCGGGTGAACGTGGCTTTAGGACTTCCTGGTGTCAAATTAAAAAATGTACGTACCTACTACGCCTGTTACGCTTTAAAAGCAAAGCGCGAGTTTCCCATTAAAAATACACTGGAAAACACAGTTTGCAAATTAGGTCGGTTCTAAAATCAAATAAGGTAGACTACATATGTGATAATCAACCATTTAAAATGTGTATAAATGTGTGGATCTGTATACATGTGATATTGATAATACTAAAGTAGACACCGGTTATACTCGAAAGGTTCCGTGATTATAAGCCATTCCAAATAGCTTACTTTCATTTCTGATTATTTCACAGGACAAGTACAGCTTCTCACCGTTCCCGCCGGTCTGATCACTCGAATCCGAGAACACGCGACCTCATGACCTCATGCTGACCTCATATGAGTTATTTTTAGGTCACAATTAGCTCATGATTAGGTTATGTGTATACTACGCAGAGCACATATTCTCTTTTTTCCCCAACTAACAATTACTCTTACCCTCAGCCTTGAAATCGATGTAAAGGGTTGGTATTTCTAAAGATAAATAACCAAAATAAGTTGTGATTATGAATAGTTATATTATTATGAACAACATTTGTATATATATCAAAGCGGTATGAGCAGTTTATAGATCTGTAAATCGCTGACTATAAACAGTACGATAATGAAAGCGAAATGATTGTTATAATAAGAATAATAATATCTGTTATCACTTTTCAGTGACGTGGAGCGAGAGAGGAGCTTGGCCGCATGCCAACATTCTGATTGTTGGCGTCTATGATGCAACGACCGTTGATGTGACGTTTCCTGTGACGGATGATTTTAGAGACATTCAGGCGCCAGATGGACGAACGTATGGTGCTGGGGAGACACTCACGGTAAAGAGTATAGATTTTTTGTGATAAACCATATTTAAAGGTAGCCAGTCCAGGAGATAGGAACAATAGGGAGAACAGGGATAGAACCCCGTTCCGATCCGTTTTTATCGCCCACTCAACTACATATTTGATGACGTCACTACGTTAATTATGACCATATCGTATATGGTGATAACGTCACAACTAAAATTGATTACCTCATAATTTATTTTTTGCGTTCCTTTTATGATTTTAGAATGATCCATGGAAAGGACAATATGTACTCGTAATTATGTTTTTGTACATAAACAGTAGAGGAGCCTCGCATAAAAGAAATGTTTTGAAGAAAATAAAATGCGCTCAAACATGTCCTGTGCTTTATCAACTTATAGGGCAATTATATATAAAATATTTATCATACGTTGAATTTTTGCATGTAGATTATACTCTATCGGTAATTTCGCTTTTTCTGCCGTTGCAACAGTTCACCATCGACAAATACGACACGTACAGCTTTGGCCGAACCTGCGAGTTGACAGGCACCCATATCGTCTCCGATCAACCCATTTCCGTCTACAGCGGTAACCAAAAATGCAGCGTCACATGGCCCGTCCAAAGCCGACCCGCCGACCATTTAGTCGAGCAACTTCCGCCGGTCACCACATGGGGACTGACCTTCATCTTGACTCCGATCCCGACGCGAACCACGGGCGATGAGTACAAATTTGTTGCGTCGGAAGCGGACACGGATATAGTTATTCGAAATGGTGATACTATAATTGAGGATATATCATTGGCGAACGCGGGTGATTTTTACTTGATGCACGCGACCGCGGGATTGGTTGCTATGGTGGTTGCTACGAGGCCGATATTGGTGGTGCAGTTTGAGCAGAGTATTGCGAGTCCACAGGAAAATGGAGACCCGGCAATGCAGATTATTCCACCGGTTTATCTGTTTACGCCCGATTATACGTTTGCTACGCCACAGTCAGGTGAACTACTTTATCATAATCGGCTCGACAATGAACCGGTATAAATGTTGAATTATCTACCATTAATAAGCTAAGGTAATGATAATTCAACCAAAGATGTTGCTCTCTCTCTCTCTCTCTCTGATAAAATTAAAAGCATTGAAGTGGAAAAAAAAACACCTTTAAATTTAAGCATACACTATGCATATCCATGATTTTGAATCGTTTTTTTTGGGCGCATGAGCTTATTGTCATGCATGTATTTCTAGTAGTATCCTGGTTTATACAATATATTATTTTATGTTTAGCTACCAGTACATATGCCAACTACATTACACTGGTGATTAAAGAATCTGAAATGGACGGGCCTATGTACAATGGAGACGCGATTGACGAAAGCATATTCACAATTGTGCAGGGATCCGATACATATATAGGTACGAACAAGCTATTGGTAGTTTTAGACTAATTTTTAAACTATGATTTTAAAAGGCAACTTAAAAGGCAACTGTAACTGTAAAACACTCGTATATCATATAAGATATACCGGTTAGCTAGAAATTCCGGTTAATTTGATTCGCATTCTCTCCATCCGAAGCACGCTGTTTTGATGGGCTTGCAACAAAATCGTCATGCTATTTATATAGTTTAGTATCAATTTGTGATGTTTATGTCTTGATAACTGACCATATATTATAAAGGTGAGAGCTTTGTGACGGGAGCCTTTCCCATCTCATCGACTGGTACTCATCGCATCAACCACGCATCGACTGCAGTTTCTTTTGGCGCATTTCTTTATGGTTTTGGCGATCGCGAAACATATGCTACAATGGATGGATACCGACTGGCTCCTATCAATCTGGTACTTATTGCAATCATCTTTTGAATATATTTTGATAAATCTAATGGATTTTGAATAGATTCATCCAAGATAAAGTATATAGAATCCTAAATATCCTGATACCAGTATTGTTTTGAAATCAAAACAGTTAGTTGTTGACGTAAAACCGGTTGTATAAAGCATTGGAAAATGAGAGTAAATCACTAGAAAATTAGGTGGTATTGAAAAATGTTAGATGAGAGTGATTGTTTTCGAAAAATATTTAGCTGATATGTTGACTGTCATTGACGATAGGTATGCGAAGCATCAACTGGTAACCCTGGTGACGGACTTGACAACGACTGTGACGGATACATTGACGAGGATGACTGCACACAAGGTAAAATGAACACATACTTACTTTGATATCTCGTACACCACTACCACATCAGAGCGTTCAAACAAGCAAACACACACACAAACAAACACACAAATAAGTAGATGAATAGTGGGTGAACTGGCACAACTATCCTCTATTAAAAGATACGATGTCATAACGCATAACAATCGCGCCTCAATATATACTGACCCAAACAAGAAAGTATAATATGACTTTAGAGGGTCAGTTTTTTGGGGCATGTCGTCCGGATCATGTGCGACGGTCTACATGGTCCCAAGAGTGCTCTATCGGGGTATTGACCGTAAAAAAGCTGACCAGGGTAGCTTCTCAAAATTGGTATCAATAAAGTTGCGTACACAAACATCCGCGACACGAGGGCCTGTTTTTTTCACGTATGAAGATAACGCAACATATACGTGGTAACTTGGGTGTTGAATATGGTATTATTGAAGCTATTAGCAGCAACTTTCCCTTCGATAAACACGAGTTTAGATCGCCAGCCATACAATATTGCATCCTTGATCATAACCGCTTTTTCGATCCACTTGCCGAACACATGATCGCGAAGATCGTTGGTCGGTGCCCCGGTAAACGCGATAAAAACCGCGTGCGCGAAAGATGTTGCATT
>LQRL01120341.1:4841-23413 GCA_001703475.1 Hydroides elegans
CGGATAAGGGGAATGGTTGTCATAATTGGTTTTTCTGTGTAACTGTTATAATTGATGACCGTGAAGTTATCGCTATTTAATGTTTGTAATAATTCGGATTGAAAGACCTACATGTATAACTATATCTCCAGTCCGTTAGATGCTAAAGATGTGATCAGGTTTCTGTGACATTCTTATATGTTTGAATTTTCGGGATGACAATGTTTTCTTTCAGAATATATCTTATCAGCATTGTTAGTGATTTCTATATTGGCAATTGTGATACTTTTATTTCGCCATTTTATTCAGCTTCGAAGCTCTTACACCGAAGGGGCCCTATCAGTTCAAAGAGAATGACACCATGCAGTACTCATTTAGGGTTTCTGCATGGAATAGTCATAGCTAAGCTTCCATTGCGACCTCGTTCAAACACACTGAGCTAAGTCGTTTTGTTATTAAACCAATATCATGAATGCGCAATCATTTCAGTGATTCAAAACAAGTTAAAAACCCAGTAAAAAAAAAGATTTCCAATTAAAGGAATAATATTTCATCACTTTTAGCTGCAAATGTAGTCTATTCGTTTCTTGAACAAAATAAGTCATATTAGACACATTTCTAAAAATCTTTCGTTGGTTACTCCTGACGGGAGTCTTCCTTGCCCGAAATTGCGGGTACTTGGTTCTCTTCCTCGCAAAATTTGTGAAATTGCGGTCCCAAGCCACTTGCAAGCCATTTTTGACGAATGAGGGGGAGACTTGGGTCCTCAAGCATGACAAATATATCGACAATAACACGATAGTCACAAGATCCCAGTACATATATAAATAATTAAGATGCCAGTGTAGACATTTGATGAGCTTACGCTTTGCTTTGAAGCAAGGTATGTTTTTTTGGTCATCTTAAATAATATTTAATAGTTATGAGATATTCTAATCGCAAGTTATTTTTTTTTAAGTTTATCACTTATTAGATTTCATTTGGTCATTTTCAATATGTCGAAACCATAATTGTTCCCATGTTTTAGTCTACCTGGTGATATTATAGTTACATGGTATATTTAACGGCAGTTTTAGGATATTGGTCTGTTACTTAGCTATCGGAGACATTTCTTAAAATGTATGAATGCCTGAATATGTGGACTGGTTGGGGTGGCGAAATACTGATTATTACTATGAGAGGCGATTACAATACATGTTGTCCCAAAAATAAATTTTCCGTTTATAAGTGAAATAGATGATATATTGACCTGTTATACGAATAAATTATCTCCCTTTTGGTCAAATTTCAAAATAAACTATTTGTTTTTATTATTTATTTTGTGACGATAATAAATTTGAAAAACGATCGATGGGTGGCTAAATACTAATTTTGTATTCTAGATATATCAATGCCGTTACAATTATATCCAGTCGAAATGGCCTCGGTCATAATGGCCCCAATTTTGGCAACATAAGTGAAAATAGCCCCGGTCAAAAATGCTCCTGGATGATTTTATGATCCAATATGATTAACAACTGATAGTGCACTATTCCATATTTTCTTGAATATGAACCCACTGAGTGACGTAAGGCATTGTACTCACTCTAAACTATAACAAATCCATACAGTCAATAATCCGAAATCCACTCATGACTGTGAACGTTTAAGAGGCTAAACCGAAAGCCATTTTACACATAAGTTGACAAATATTGTAGTTAAGCGCATACAACTATGTTTTGATAAGAAAGGCGTAGAGATCTGTTATATTCATTTTCCAAAAGTTGTTGTATATCCGACGCAATATTCAATCAAAATGGCGTCCAATGTGAAGGAAAACGCATGGCAGTTTAACAAAAACATCGTTCAACGGAATATTCATATGCTTCAACGACAAATTGAAACGGATGTAACCTTTAGGGTTTCTGCCATGGGAGGTAAGCGTGTATTACAAAGTAAATTAAAAAGAAGGCGATGTTTAAGTATGACAATTTCATACATCTTTAAGGACAAACAAAATGCACAATATAATCATTTTTTATTTTTTAAATATACTAAGAGTCAAAAGTACGGAATATTATGTTTGAAAAATTCTACAATTAATATGAGAACATATATATTCTTCAAACAAAAAGATTATGTAAATTATATATCTTGGTTATACTCTCTGAAATTTTCAGATCAATCTATGTTCATTTAATGTGAGTAATGAGCATGAAAAGCACACAGGGGTCGAAATCAAAAGTCACACTTACGCATATCACTGCATAATCTAGAACGCGACAACAAAAGAAGTGTCCGGTTGTTCAAATCTCTGTAACTTCAAAAGTATTTGGGCGATGTTTATAAATTATGTACCAAATTAAACAGAAAATGAAATTGAAAAATGAAAATGAACGAATGAAATAGCGAGTAACAAACCCTCAAATATGCATTTTCATGGATGTTTGCCAGAAATTGTAAAGGTAATTGGTACATTTGGACTCTTGAGGTGCATATACGAAAATTTAAGCCAGTTGCGGCGATCGCTCGAGTTGACAAAGTATATTGCGAATGGTCCGACGCTAGGCACCGGAAGTGCCAGCTTTAGTACAATTGTTCAAAACAACTGTTTGAATATGTCAAATGATGCCTTCACGGGTTTTGTAATGCTACATTAATTGGATTACAGCCGTTTTGGAAATTACGTTTCGCTTATTTTCTGGTTACTACGAAACACGATATTGATCGAAAAGTCACATTCAATGAACCTTTGTAAAATCCGTAGTTAAAGTTTTCCATCAAGAAGAAAACAAATTTCGTGCATGTATAATACAACCTAATGGTCGATTTCTACGCCAAGCCTCGTAGCAATCGTGCGCGCAAGCGTATGCCTTGATAAACAGATCGACGTATTCTTCTCAACTTTAGCTTGATTACGCGGCTAAAATGACCGTTAAACAGTTTTTCATAACTCATAAATCTAGATTACAATGTTCTATCCTATCTAAAGCGTATTCACTCGATAGTCGATTGTTTGCGTGAAACCGCGCCTATATCGAGCGTTTTTTCAATGCATTTCGCGACATCGTTTAAATGGAAAACGAGGACAGCAACGGCCTTTCGGTTTATTTTTTATATTTGCACAACCTTGAAGATAATATTGACAATGACCGTTTTTGTTTGCACGCCCCGTCAATATAACCAGGTTAAGCTATCCCTTTCAAAATTTGCCGAGTTTATTAGAAAATTACGGCTAGGCTATGGAGCGAATGGAATTCAAAGTGCAATTAACAGAGTTTAGAGAATGTGAGCTATCTTGAAATAATACCGCTTTTATTGTGTAATGTGATTAAGACTGTTTTCGCAGTTAAGCGCCAAAACACGTTTTTTCGACATTTAACGATGTGCGCTGCGACGCATGTGGCATAGCAATTAACTATTTCTCACAGTTTTTTAGTTACGAAAACCTAATACTATCTCTAGCACATAGCGCTTTTCCTCTCCTACCGATACTCATTGAATGATGATCGAAATCAATGTTTCTTAACCCTTCGATAAAACGAACGAGATACTCGTCAAACTGATTCCAGATTGCAGATTGTTAGGTTTGCGAGACCACCTATAATTATCATAACTGAAATTAACAAACGTGTTTTAATTGGCTCCACTTTTGATACAATGAAAAAATATTAACCTAAAATGACCGGACACTTCTTTTGCTGTCGAGTTTATAAACCCTTAGTCACCACTAGTGCATCATGACTCAATGGTTGCTATGCATAAATCAAACGTATAAAGTAATTGAAGGGCTCCGTGCAACAATGTGTTAAGTACACTTAGCATGTTTCGCCAAAATTTATGGCAAAGTGCCAAGTGATAAATGATCCATGTTTTAAACTTGAATCATGATAAAAAATCAATGCGATCATGATAATTTCATCATTTGGCTACTTGCCAATTCTTATATGATTGATCAATATAAAAACATTCAATGGTTCTTTTCTCAAAACGTCGATTTCAGACTTAACACATTGTTGCTCGGAGCCCTTCAATTGTTATTCTATTTACGTTTGTAAACTATGGTATCCATGAACATAGAGAAATAACATTTTTGTACAGATCAACAACATAAAGGTCACTTTCCAAGAAACGCATCAATAATGTGATTGCCCTCCTTTTGCTTTAGTTCACTCAATGCAGCGATGTTGCATACTTGCTATCAGTCTCTCAGAGTCAAAAATATGAAATATTATTTTTGAAAAATTCTACAATTATTATGAGAAAATATTTATTTTTAAAACAAAAAGATTAAGTAACTAATGTATCTTATTGAAAAGCAACTGCGCTCAAAATTCGAATTCGGTCTTTGTAGTACATTTATATCCTTGTATATGGGATCATTCTTGAACTGTCTTTTATAACTGTTTACTATTTCAGCATATAACAAAAATGCATTAGTAATATTGTATTTCAGGCTGAATTGAAGATAAGAAAGAAATAATTTTTTTTGTTATAAAAATGAGGAATATTTAACGTTTTACACTCATAGTTACTTCTTAATAAGAATAAAAGTTCGCTGTACTTTTTAAAGTTGAAAGTGGCAATGTTATTCCAATCGCTATCGTCTAAAAGTGTGGCTAGCCACGTAAGTCTCAACGACTTATTCATCGTTTCCATGTCTATGGACCTGAGTCAACCTTGTTCGAATGTACCTATTAAAGTGCTATGCTTAACCTTTGCCGGCTTATTTGACCATATGAATTTATTTATTGCATCTTCAGCGTATTTGATATGTTTATTACTCATCTCGCCCATTGTCATACTGTAAACAAGATTAGATATTCCATGTGTTTTACTAATAAAAATTATCCCTAATATTGATAAATTTCTACAATTCCATAAATTAAACTGGTTTATCATTTTTTCAATGTTGTCTTCATATTTTGCCTTAGTCGATCTATTTATAATCGTTCCTAAGAAGAAACCTAAAGTATTGAAAGACCAAGTTTCTGTCTTGAAATTATGCAAATTTGTTCTGTGCTCCAAGGGCCGAGCCAGATTAAAACCGTTTTGTCTATATTTAATCGGAGTTCGGAGTACTTAGAAAATATTTCTATCCTCGCAAAAAGCGTTGTGAAAATTGTTTCATTGCTAAGAAAACATGTAGTGTCATCGGCAAAATATAATATTTTATGCTGCCTTTGACCAATTCTAATGTCTTTAATATCTCAATTGTTACGAACATTAATTGCAAGGGTTTCGACGACAACAATAAATAATAAACAAGATAGTTGACATCCTTGTCTTACCCCTCCCCTCAGAACTTTAAACCAACCAGCTGTGTGTCCCACATTTTGCGACTGTACTGATAAGATCAATGTAACAAGTTTTATCCATTGAATAAAGTCAGGACCGAATCCAAATTTGTTCAAAACAGTTATCAAAAATGTCCATTCGACGGAACCAAACGCCTTTTCAAAATCAAGCTGACGGGCTAAACCATGTATGTTATGTTTATCTGCATAGTCAATGATGTCATCCATAAAACGTATACCTTCTCCAATAAAGCATCTTTTAACAAAACCCGATCGATTAGAATGCACTATAGTACTAACAACTTTTTCTAGCCTTTTTGCCAATGTTTTAGTCATTATTTTATAAAATTATTAAGCAAGGAGATAGGTCTCCAATTTTTTATATGTTTCTCCGGTTTATCCTTTTTATGTAAAAGTGAAATCACGGCTCGCCTTTGTGAAATAGATAGCACACCTTTGTTTTTAGTAAAATTGAGAGATTCAACCAATTTATGTCCGATGCAACCAGATTTTTTTTTATAAAATTCTGTTGTCAGTTCATCACAGTCAGGTGATTTTTTTTATTTTTGAAGTAATTAAGTGATGAATAGCATTCATCTAAAGTAAGATTACCTTCACAAATTGACTTTCCTATTTCATTCAAAAAAGGTATATTGGTTGATTCATTGACATAGTTTTGCAATTGGTTTTTATTTTCGTCTTCGATGGTTGAGCTATATAACTGTTGATAAAAGTGTTTTATTTCTGACATTATTTGTTTACTCTCTTTAATGATTTCTCCATTTGGCGTTCAATGCGGATAATGAGCTTTTTGTCGTAAAAGTTTCGTTCCTTACCAATAAAGTACTTTGTGCTCCTCTCGCCTAGCTCTATCTGCTCTAGATCTTATCCTTGCTCCATTAGCTTTAATAGTTTCAATTCTGTCGAGCTCCTGTTTAGCTTTATCATGTTGCTCTATTTCATCGTTCGTTGCGCGATTGTTAGTTATAAGGTCGTCTTAATTTTGAACAACTTTAATAGCTTCAAATTCCTTCTTTCTATTTTTCTTTGCAATCGTTTTATAATATTTAATAGAGTGTGTCATAATTGTATATTTAAGGAAATCAAACTTTACTCTCAGGTCATCAATAGATTGTGCTTCATCCCAAGTGTCTTGAAATGATTGTCCAATTTGTAATTTATAGTTTTCATCATCTAATAAAATATTAATTAGTTTCCAAAATCCAGGACCCCGTTTTAACTTATTTATGTCCATAGTAATGTCTATTATGTTGTGATCTGTCCCTATGCTTAGCATTATTTTACATGTCTTAGTAATAGTCTAATCGACACCTTATTTTAAAATTTTTTCTGAGACCAGGTAAATTTACTTGTATTAGGATTTCTCCTTCTCCATATATCTATTAATTGATGATCGTGCAAAATATCACCCATGACTTTACTGCTTCTTTTTATGTCATTTGTCCCGAATTGTTTGTCTTTTGCTTGATTTTGCACTACGTTAAAATCCCCTCCAAGTATAAGGAAGTCCGTCTTTGTCCTATTATGCAAGTATTAATTAATTTTGCGATAGAAAATTATCTGGTCAGTGTCTTTGTTAGGAGCATAAATATTGATCAAAGTTATTGAGGATTCTCCTCGTCTAATATCTAAAATATGGCATCTACCCTCGACTACGATTGCATGCTTTACCACATTTTTATTTTTCGCTAACATAATTATTTGTTCCGCCGACTGGGCATAAAACCAATTAAGATAAATGTCCCCTTTCCCCCAATCCTTTTTCCAACGCTCTTAATATTCCTGAAGCACGTGTGCTTCCTGGAAAAAAATAATATCGGATTTGAATTTAGAGATATAGGTGAAAAAGTTACTCGGTTTTACCAAATGCCGCATTCCACGCACGTTTAGACTAAGTATTTTGATTTTATCTATAGCAAAAAATAGCGAGTTTAACATGAAGTACTAATTCGTATTGATTTATGTCATCAACTGTGATTAAATTTACAACATTATGTGAACATTCAGTTTTCAAGTAAATTATCAAAATACGTATGCATGAGTAAAGATCAAAAACTGTTCCTGTAAATGAAATTAGTTTAGTATGTAGAAACAGCACATTAAAACATATAACAACATGGACACATAAAACAACATATAAATGAGTGCATTGCATTCCAGGGTTCATAACAAAAGTACCCCCTCGTTCATCATCAGACTCGGTAATTGTTATGCATTTGAAAGACCTGTTGTTCAAGTAAAAACAAAACAATAATAGCTTTAATTAGTGTATGATTGGAGAGTGTATTATTCCTAACACATTTCGTGCATAACATCATTAAATTAATTCATTTTCTTCAAAAATTATATCATTCATCAAACATGACTTTACACTATTCAGAATGTTCATTCACATGCATTCATACATAAATATAAGTATTTAAGCAATATTCTGAATTGGAAAGTATAACATTATTATGTAACACTTGTTAAACATCATCGCTGCAGTTATTTGTTGAATAAAAAATGTGTGAATCATCTGAGATTTTTAACATTCGCCAGTACATAAACCATTTTATATATTTTTCATGATAAACGGCCAAAGCATATTTACCTATATTTAGAATATTTATGAAATTGAAAGTTGTGCCTGTTTACAATTATAAAGGCACCACAAAAACTTATCGGTTTAAATAAGACAACGACACAGAAATTATGGGCACACAACTGAAAATAAAGAAGATCGAAACTAAGTAGTCCCCGTCCGTCAACTAGAGTCAGATAGAGTGTTTCCATGAAACCATTTCGTATACAGTTAATCGTCGGTCGGTTTTTTTAAGGAGAGGATTCTTTTAAAAAAACGGGCTATAGAAGGAAAGTATAGGCAACAGATTAATGGAAACACTCTTGACAAATAGTGATAACGGAGACTATACGCTTGACATGCAGCTAACGAGCAGACGATTTAACAAAATACAACCGAGTCTACCAGTACATTCAACTGACATTATTTGACTGAATAGTAAAGTTACAAAAATGTGCCATTTTACTACATTTAAGGAGGAAACGTACAAAATCATCAAACTAGAATAATAGCCGATTTTGTCAAAATATTTGATTTAATGTCTAAATATATTTATCACAGGAACGATACAGATTATACGTGCCCACAAGTACATGCTTATTTCTGCATCACCCGTGTTTTTTGCAATGCTGTGTGGATACATGAAAGAAGAGGGAGATATTTATGTTCCCGATATAGAACCAAGTGCCTTTAAGTTGATGCTTAGGTGAGATAAAACAAGATTGAGTAATATCAAATTATTATCGAAAATTCACACATATCAAATGTATCAATTTAAAACAAGGAGGGTACAGATAATAGTTCTGGACCAGTGGTCCTGAACGAACACGCTCGTTCTGGGTCAAATAGCCCAAACAATGAAAGAACTAGATAATAATACCCCCCCCCCAAAAAAAAGACAGAGTTGGATCATACCCAATATATTCGTTCTGGTTTTGGTCTAGAACTATCATCGTTTATGATCTACTTTACTTGTTGATAATTTTCCTCCTATTTTAGATACATCTATGCGGATAAAATCAGCCTTACTGGTGACCAAGTTATGCACGTTTTACATGCAGCCAAAAAGTATCAACTCCTTTCGCTGGTCCAATTCTGTGTCCAATTTCTAAACAAGGAACTCAAAGCCACAAACGCCTGTTCAATCTTAGAACATAGCCTATTCTTCAATGAGAATAAACTTGCTCAAAAGTGTTTAAAGGAAATAGAAGAGAACACACAGGAAGCTTTAAAATCAAAGGAATTCATGGATATATCAAGAGAAACATTGTCCAGGATTTTGGACAGCAATGCCCTTGACATGGATGAAGTAAAACTCTTTGAAAGTTGCCATGAATGGGCTGTTGCAAAACGGGAGGGATACCAAACCGCTCGAGATGTACTTGGAGAAGCACTTTTTAAGATTCGTTTTCCAGTAATGTCCGCACAGAGCTTTACGGATATCGTGTGTCCAAAAAACGTTTTAACAGCGGAAGAGCAACTGGATATATTGAAATATTTGAATACATCAAACAACGCGATGCATAAATTACCAAAATTTGTTTGCGAGGCTAGAAAACCAGGTAAGTTTCGATTTTATAGTGTTATAATATGTTGTTTAATAATATAATTATCCGAATTAGAAACCATCTCTGAAGTAAACATATGTACTCCAATATCAATGAACAAACAGCGGGAATACATCACCAATCTATAGATTTGGGACTGGATGTGGTTTGGTGCTGGATATGGTTTCTCATTAGTAATACATTTTCGTACACAAAAAATCCGTTTTAAAACGCAAATACAAAACGCCTTTAGGAACGATGGATCTAGAAAATTTATATATTTGCCCGAATATTCAATATTTTAATGTTTTATAATTTATCTAGTTTAATTTATCTGTGATTTTGGTTCTTATTAACTTGCTCTACCATACAATATCGATATCTTTCCAACACAAATTGCATATCCAGGTATTATAACAAGAATGGCTTTTGAATGATTTACAAAACAGAAAAATCTTCATAGATAGTGTTTTAATTATTCACAAAGTTTTCCTGGGAATATCTCCAAATAATATCACGCTGAAATATTACGTCAACTAAATAATCATAAAATGTCATCAGTTACGCAACTTAACATAAGTGAATTTGTGTTTTTTTCCTAGCTTTAAAATAGAATTTATTAATCACTGATAATAATGATCATTTTTCTCATCCAAAACATTTTCCATAATAACTGGAAAACTTAAAATGAATTTACATTACAATATATACTAATGTAAAGTAATTACGCAACAGTATATGAGTGCTTTATTTATAAATATATATTTTTTTGGTTACAGTTATGGAATTGTCATGAAATGTTGTAAAGACTTAGAACTAACTGTATCAATAATCTCGAACCGATGCATATTTCCGATAAGGTAAAAAGTCGCACATAGTTTTATAACGCCTATGGAATAACAGCGAGTATTTCGATCGACTCAAACTCGTCAAAACCCTCATAGAATCCAAGGGAAAGGAAAATAGGAAGGTTTGCAAAAGTTTGAAATTGAAATATACACGGGTCGCAACGCCACAACTTTATGAGCGTAAGCGTAAATAAAGATGCGCTTGAAAATAACGTTTTGCGAAGAAAATTTACAAACGCATCAGCTATTGTTTTATCCAGGGTAAATTGATTTAAATGTAACCGCCAGTTTACCAACTATTTACAGTACAATATCTAGTCCGAGCAAACATGGTTTTCTACGCATACTTATAATTGCTTGATGCGAACATCGCATCCTCGATATCCACTTCAGAATGCAAGCGGTGCAGCGAATTTAAATTAAGTGAGTCATAGCTAGAGGAGTTGATAGTAGGAGCAAAATTGTCAGCGCTACCATAAGAGACAAACTTACAGAATGTGGAAACGCAACTCTTGAGTGAACGTGAACGGCGTTCGAATGGTCATGCGTAAGCGAAATTATTGGTCGTTTTACTTTGAGATAGTAAAAAAGAACTACATAACATCACTCTCATTCTTCTAACAAGAATCTGATAACAGATTTTATGAAAAAAACTATTTTGATGAGTTCGGGGCCAGTATCCTATTTATTGAGCCGTACGGCACAATGAAACAAAGGTCCGCCGTCCAATGACCACAAATAACTCCATGTATTATAACAAGAAGTCTTAAGCCACAAGCGTGACGTTAAAATACAGTTAAACGAGACTTGAGCATATCATGCATAATTTTGTATGATAACTGTGACGTCATAGCAAAAGTGGTATATTGAAATACGTTTTGAACGTTTGGTGTTGTTGACATCTTGGCCACGGATCTACAACACATAAACGTTGATGCATTGAATATTTGTTAAGATAGACTAGTTTGAATTTACCGTTGCGTTTTTTTTATTTGCGTAAGTATAGAATCTACCAATTAAATGAAGAACTATCGTGCATCGTGGTTTGAAATGAAAATCAAACTAAAAAGTGAGAATTTAATAGGCAAATGTATACAATATTCTTCTCAATGAATAAGAGAAAGTTCACCATTCGGGCTGTTTTTGCTTAATTGAGACAAATCTTAAATAGTCAAAATTCCAGTCACTGGTTCTTATACGTATACAATCATTTGAGCTGCAACTCTTGTCCTATCCTACGGGGATTAATTTACAGCACACACATAAAAATGTATATCCTTACATAATTGAATATATATCCTATAATTTCAGCATCGACAATGGTGAATCAGCAGGAGCAATATAAGTAAGACAAACCCATTAACACGTTTCATAATGACATTAAACATTAATAAAACCTTTATCATTCTATATATTTATTACTTGTAAAACATGTATTAACATAAATTTTATACATTGTTGTATTTTTTAACATTGAAGTATAATTCATTCGTTTTGTTTATAGATTATGTCCAGACTGCGGAAAACATATTCTGCAATACTGTTGCAACTGCGGCTTGTAAGTAATGTTATATATTTATTCAACCAAAATTGATACAATATATTAAATATGTTATAGGTTCTGTGAAATGTTTTAGCTGATCTTTATCAAAACACAGATTGACTCGTTCAATCAGCCGATCTATAGATCGGCTAAAATATTACAGCCGATCTGCAGATCGGCTAAGAACCACTAATATAGACGTGTTT
The DNA here is from genome assembly GCA_001703475.1 of Hydroides elegans. Taxonomy (NCBI): domain Eukaryota; kingdom Metazoa; phylum Annelida; class Polychaeta; order Sabellida; family Serpulidae; genus Hydroides; species Hydroides elegans. The sequence goes on from LQRL01120341.1 coordinate 16,825, forward strand.
TTTAACCTCAGATCGGCTTTAGTAAATATAGTACTCCTTTAGATTGATTCTAAAATACTCTTTTGAAATCTAAAGAACATAAAATAATACAAACATATATTTTGTTGTTATACAAGGTATCAATTACAAAAACCATCTTTCATGTATCTTCTAACGTTTCTTAGATACTATTGAGTTTGATGGGTGCTGCCTTTGATCAAATTTATGGAGGGTGATATGCTTCAATTGCAATTCTATCCAACGATTGATTTATTCTTAAGTGCCCTTTCATGGGTTAATCATTGTTGCAATCGGGGCGCCACACAAGATTTTTTTTTTCATTTTGTCTTGCTTGCCATTTATTGTTGACTTGCACTATTGAATCGATAATAAATCCGAATCGAGTTCAATCGGAGTCGACCTTTTCACAACTTCTTGAAAACAAAATGGGAAAACAATCTTTTTATTCATCATTGCAACGATGATACAATGGCTTATGACATAGAGTCGCAATTCTCAAATCTTTAAAAAAAATATGCACAAAAGCGCTTTTATTTCAAAATATGTATGTATGAAATGTTCATTGACGAAATTAAGGCAATTTGTGTAAATATATACTAGTTCATTTTATCAATATGCACTTCAATTGATTAAGTAGGAGTTTAAATTAATTATTTTATCATCGGTATCAGTTGATTAACAAAAAACATAATCTCATTGATATAACTTAGGATATATTCTTAGGATATATCCCCATTTTACCTTCAAGAAGTAGTAAAATGGTTGGCTCCTATCAAACTCGACTCGAATTAATGATTGATCCAATAGGGAAAGTCAACAATACATGATGAGAGATAATAAAATTAAGTAATGTAAAACAGATTCTGTAATCCTAATAAAAAGATCCGATTGCTTATCGCAGAATATCATGCGATTCACAGTTACTTATATTTCGATGAAAGGGTCTAATAATTCATTCGTTTTTAAAAAGTACAATAACCATATCAGCCTCTATTAATTCTTCCACATGCAACTGACAACCCACACTGTAATAATATCTAACATCCCTTATTACCCATTGTTCCAACAATAAGTTTGATGTCAAAATCATAAATTAAAATCGTTAAATGATTAGTTTAGCCGTCTCCATCAGCCGATCTTTAGATCGGCTAATATATTTAAGCAAAACTATAGAATGGTTCTTTGAATCAGTCAATCTGTGGTATGACAAAGATTGGCTGAAATATTTCAGCCGATCTAAAGATCGGCTAAACCCATAGATTGCCTAGAACAAATATACTGTGCGTCAATGAAAAGTATCACCTTTCCAATATTGTTTATTTTCTTTCTATATCAGTTTCTTATATACAAAACAGTTTATTTTTATCACACTATAGATTGTATGCATGTAATAGAGTTGATTGGCGCCAGCCACGCATGAGCGCACTTCGAGCCCGGCGATCGCCCTCTAGGACATTTCAGTCTATTGTGGGCTAACACATTGACCGCTGATTACATTTTTAATGAATCTGAATAGCTATACAAACGGCCAACCTTGGTAACATTTTCAATTTCGAATATCTATGCAGCATGCCATGTTTATCACGCGAGGAACGTTTGATCGCACTTGGGATGATCCAGGCGAACCGTAGTTGCTGCGAAATTGCACGTCATTTTGGCTGCACTAGAAGAACCATTATCAACTTAGTTGAGCGCAAAACAGAATGCTACATCTTCTAAACCGCTTTAAACTGCTCGTGAGACACCCGGAAAGAATAAACCTCGGATCAGCAGTTCAACCGTTCGGCACTGTTTACGCCAGCGTGATCTAGGGTGTCGAAGACCAGTTCGCGGGACTATCCTTACACCGATACGTCGACGCAGAAGACTATCATGGACACAACAACGCGTGAACAGTACTGGATTCAGAGGCGGTGGAATACAGTTTTATTCTCAGATGAATCCTAATTTTGTATTGACAGGCCAGACGGGCGCGAGCGTGTATGGCGAAGGAGGGGCGATACGCGAACTGTTGCATTCGTCAACGCGCTAGGTGGGGCGGACCCAGTGTTATGGTATCGGCCGGCATATCATTTCACCACAGAATGCCTCTCGTTGTGCTTGAAGGGAATTTAACGGCTTGGCGCTATATTTCGGATGTCCTCGAGGAGCACGCTATTCTGTTTATCGAGCAACATCCGAATCTTCGGATTTTCAGCAAGATAATGCTCGACCGCACTCCGCCAATATCACTTCGGACTACCTCCGTGACCAAAGTGTATAAGCGTTACCACGGCCTGCCTTCTTTCCAGATCTCAGTCCCATAGAGCATCTATGGGACCAGCTTGGGGGCCGAGTTTGCGAAAGGGAAAACCCACCCCGCACGAGGCAGGAACTGATTAACGAACTCAGGGTAGAGTGGGATCGGATACCACAAAGGAACATACAGACGTTGATCATGAGTATGCGACGAAGATGCCAGGAAACGGTTACAACAAAGGGGTGGTCACACACGGTATTAGAGACAGTGCATTTCGATTTTCGATCGTGTTTCGATCATGCTCGTAGACTCGAATATCGTTAAGGATACACTCTTTTTGTTTTGTTATGGATACAATAAAGATACCAAGGAAGGTAAATAAACTTCATTTGTTTTCTTACATACGCACAATTTTAAGAAAATATAAAAATAATAAGGTGATACTTTTCATTGACGCCCAGTATATATAGATTTGCACAGTGTTTCAATAATATGTTGATATCTGTTGAACAAATTTATGTTTTAATTCATAGCGATATTTTCATTCAGTTCATGTCGTTATTGCAAAGTAGCAATGTCATATATTTTCAAATAAAAATATTTTTAATGTTCCGGTTGTATTATGTAGACGCATTTTCTTTTATATCTAGAATCAAATACTACAGCTCTACCCAACAAACATATTCCCGGTGTACCATGATGATATGCCCCCTAAATTCGTGTCCCCGACCACATTATTATAGTGTTAATATTGCCTCCTGGCAATAGAATCATAAATAAATAATCATGATATTCTTGCCTCTTCACGAGCGTCTTGCAACCTTTGAATGAATATAAATACATTTGAATGTATATATATATTATTTCCTTGTTGTTGATAATAATTATGTTCAAAATTAATAAGCATACTATATTTGCAATAAAGCTTTACTTTGATGGGCAATATGTTATTAAAATTTGTACAACACATTGGTTAATAACATTCATATCCTAAAGTTTTAAGACAAGAGTTGTATAAAATGCCACCAAATAAATTTAGAAAAATAAAACACATTTCAAATCACAAATGACATCTTCAAAGCATGAAAAAATGTGACTTTATGGCAATTTAGTGCCTCTTTAGTAACCAGTGTCTGCGTCGTTTACTTATCCTAATCCCGAAAGTGTAAAATTCATAACAAATACTTCTATATAATTTTAAAGATCTACCGGGGTCGATTAATTAGTCGACTTAACCAGAAAATGTATTATTTATATAAAGCCTTACTTTATATTTTATCATACGAAAGCAGTAAATCCCGATAAATTATTACAAACATGTTGTGAGAAGTTAAGGTCGGAAGGATATCGCCTTTATGCACAAGACACTACCCAATGCGACCCAAATCAACTGTTAACCGAATTTGGTAGATCAAAAGTGGTGAAATACGCGATAATTGATAGTTTCAGGGCCATTATCGTTTATAACTTTTAAACGGCGTAATATAAAATGTACCGGAAACGGTATCATTTTGGCGAAAGCAGGTGATATATCAGCCAAGACTCACTACCTCTGTAAGGATAAGATTAAGATATTGACCGAAACTAAATTTACCGAAACTAAATAAATAACGAGAGCTGATTCTATTTTGGCATTAACGTTTTGCTATGAATGTAGTTGTGTCTTCAATGTCAAATCTGTATAAAAGGTCGTGTAATTATAAATTATATTGCGTTTTTTATCAAGCAGCATGTTACCATGAGGCCACTCTTTCTTTCGGCGAAACAATGATTTGTCGTCAAAAACGTTCAATACGTGTAAGTATGTTGTTTAACATGAGTCAGGGTGATTAAGTTAAGCATTGTTATATTTACTTAGACATTTGTTAAACATACATTTTAGGCTATATGGCTAGTATGATTTCAATATCTAAATGACATTTAGATAACACATATTCCATAGATTTATAGATCATGGCATGAACATAAACCTATCGAATTATGCAAACCATTGTACAAAACAATTAATATTATGATATAATAATATATATAACGAATCATCATTCTCACGTGACCGTTAAAATGGATAAAGTCATGTCATGATAAATCATGTAGCTCCATTATTATGTTTAAATCGAATACGTTATGCCAATGATCGTTTTAATAGTATTATATGAATTATGTTTCACAGGCCGCCGATGAAGAGTTAATCAGCATCACATTCGGATTTTGAAGATGTTAATGAATCAGCACAATTGCCCCCCTCTGGCAAAGGCTTATGTTTGAACACATGTGGTATGATAATCAAATCTCATAACAAATAAATACAATCGATAAAGTTATCGTTGAAAAAAGGTAGATTACTTGTAAATGTGTTAGTGTGTGTCTTGGTTTTGGAGTAGGAAACGAGACCTTTTATTGTTTATGAAGTAAGATGCAGACGTTAGCACTTAATTTGATCATAGAGCGAGTAAACGAGGAAGGACTTGAATACATCGGACTGAGACTGAATAACATCGGAAAATGTGCATATTACTAAGTATAACTTCGTGTCTCTTTGGAAGTGTATGACTTTTGTGTTATTTTTTATTGTAATTTAACAATGTTAAGATCCATGTCTTTTCCACTGGTGAACACCAGCAATATCTAGAGAGCCAACAAAATCAATTATTTATATATCGACTAATTTGACTTAATATTTAAAAAATACATGTTGATACAATGAGAGAGTTATTCACGTACATAATCATGCAATAAGAACATTTATTAAGTTTTTCGAATTATAGTATTGGATATGTATTCTTGTTAGCAAGGAAATTCTATATCAAATTATTATGTGTATCTATAATATATGAATGCCAGGTTTGTAAGTGATCTTGTGCACATTCATTGTTTACATTATTCTAAATTGATTGATTTTTATACATGAATTAAGATTACTAGTAATGTTGAAACATTATGATACATTTAAAATGTTAATTTTAATCAAGGTAAATGTATAACAAGAAAATGATTTGGAAACGAGAATAAATTGCATATTCTACTGTATTATTTTGAAAATATTTAAGGCATGTATTTAAAATCATATCAGACGTGACATTCTGAAATGCACATTAACTAATGTAATAACTGCGATTCAATGTATATTCTGTGATTTAGAAATAGCTGGAATATAAAATATTTGCAGTGATTTAAGTGTATCACATATGTATAAAATATTAGTCGTTTAGGTTGAGATAAGTATTGTTTTCCTGAAAATTCTACACTGTGCGACAAATGCATAATAAAACATAAAATATTGACCTTTATTACATGGTCTGTGTGCATCGCTTAAAAAAATGATAAGGAGAAGCTATGGTGCATTATTTCTGTGTATTGCACCCGGACTATTTTCCGATTGCACTTCCGAAATTAAATTTTCATAATAAAACAATATGAACATGAATTAATGTTTAGATCATTGTTTTCACATAGATTATCTTCTTTTCCCAGATGATTTATAAGCGTAACATCTTAAAATCCACCCTGATTGTCAATATTGTTAAACATATTATATTATCACCCACTATGACATGGGAAAAATTAACGTTTTTTTCAGTAACGATTTTCTTTGTTATTACATGTAATAAAGTGAATTAAATATTCAGATTCAATATTATTCGGTGTAAGTTGCACTCAGGGGTCAAATTGGATGCAATCAGCCTGTTCATGACTGGTTTCAGGTTTGAACAAGGGACATATCACGCTTTTGGTGATTTTACATTCTCACGTGACCGTTAAAATGGACGTGATCATTAACTAAATTTGGCAAATCAAGATTATCCTACAATTGGACTGATTTTGCACATATGCGTTTATCTATTTTAAATGAGAATATATTTGGACAATTTAGGAAGCGTCGTTGTGGCCCATTTGGCAAAACGATCAAATCCATCGAGATATGCATCCAGATCTAAGTTCAACCCAGTCTCATTTTTCTGCTTTTTAGAAAACGTTTGTGTTTCAAATGGATGTTAAAACATTTTGATATGATACATAATAGGTTATTTTACTTTATGACAAGTATCACATCAAAAAATCTTCATCCCGCTTTTGTTTGTTTTTATTCATTTTGGTGATGTGTTTGGCTGATTACAGAGTTAGCATTTATATTTTAGCATTGTTAATAGAAATAATAACTTATCGGATAAAGAAGTATGAAAACGAAAATATGATTATAGAAAAAGAATATTTGTGTGGAAATTAAAAAAAAAATAAATAAATTAGGCAATGCTTAGGATCAAACCATGGATCCCAATGTCGATTGAAATGTCCGCCTCTCTCTCTCTCTTTCTCTCTCTCTCTCTCTCTCTCTCTCTCTCTCTCTCTCTT
>LQRL01120366.1:4775-16488 GCA_001703475.1 Hydroides elegans
AATCACGAAAAATAGAACTTACCAATCCAAGATATATCATCCACATACAGAATGTTTTGAGAAAACGAAGCCGTGGTGAAATGCTTAGAATTCTTGTTTGAGAATCCATCTTTCAATCTATCCCAAATTTTCATTTACACTCTTTAAAATTTGTTATTCCGAACAATCATGATTCGAACGTAATTAATGCATGAGTAAACACATTCCTTTTCATCGTTATTATTTAGAAGTATTGTCAAAATGAAATTCCACTTCATGTATTGTTTGCACGTCTGTGTCGAAGTATGAGCCTTCATTTGACTTTTATGTTTATTTGACTTTTTTTCTAATGATCAACTTTGCACCGTGATTTTCTATCCGAAATCAAACAAGATAAAAGTGAATATTACATTTGATAGTCATGAGATTTATCAATTAGAAAATAAGATGAATAAAAATAAGAAGGGCACCCCACGACATATTTTTCAAAAAGTTGTAAAATCAATTTAAATCAACTTAACAACTATGAAGAACAACAATATAATGGTTTTTGAACATTTAAATTTTGCAAAAAGGTGTTCCTTTTTTCCAAGCCAGCTGAGCTGTTCCTCCTTTTCTAGCCAGCTTGGAACAGAAAAGGAACACCTTTTGCAAAAATAGAAATTTTAAATATTACCAAATAATGTATAATGTCTTGCAAATTATAGCTTATTAGACAATTGCAAGCAAGTTTGAGCAACTTAGAAATAATTATTCTCACTAAATATTATGAAAATCAAGAAATTATCAAAAAAGGTGTTCCTCAAACTGCTCAAATCTCCAAGCTAGAATGAATTTTCTCAAAATTTCCAAGCCAGCTGGAAATTGGTGGGGAACAGCTTTTTGGGGGAACAGCTCGTGAGGTGCTCTTCAAAATAACATTTCACGTGTGCTTTACATCTCCAATCAATCTTATTTAAACAGTGTATGACCCTGTTATTTATGCTATATATATAAATCATACTTACTTTAACATACACGTACATGTAAGATTTTATATAACACCATATTGTCTACTTGAAATAACATGAAGTAGCCATCTACTTAATAAAAACATATCATTCCTAAAACCAATGTATTTGTCGTCATCATGTTGATAGATAAAATATATAGATCCTACCAGTAACACAACAATATTTATATATAAAATAAGATAAATCGTCAAAATATATAGTAAAGATATATAGATAAAATGAATTTGTTCGTTTAAGTTATGTTATCGCAAACATGGGCATACCAAACATCAACGAAATTTAACGATGTCGCATAAAAATTTGACTAATTGCAAAAATAGCAAGCCATCGTAGGGGGCAAAGCCCCCACTTCCCCGGCCCCGCCCCCTCCCCCGTATCATTTCCTGTTCTCCCTTTTTTCATTCCCTGTTTTATTTCCTCTGTTACTATCTCTCTATCTTGTTTCTCTAATTTTTCATTGATTCCTCAACTATATAACTATTCAATTTGCATATGAACACCAAGTCGAATTTAAGTGATTCTGGTATTCTATAACATATTTCAATAGAGCACCCAAACATTTTCGAGGTATGTCCAAGAATTGAAAATGTTCAAAATGTTCAGGAACGTTCAGGATGTTCAAAAACTATTTCTAAGATCCAAATAGGCCTATACGGTATTCTTTTTTTATATATTTTTTTCATAACCCATGTGTATTTGGTGCAATATGTTCAAAACTATATATGTATCACATTTTAAGTGTAAGATGTGTGCAATTCGTTCATTATCGTATCCAGTTTTTTGTTTGTGTGATATTTCCAGGAACGATATACATTTGTAAAGTACTATGGTTAATACCGTACATTTTCGTGCAATATGTTCATTTTTTTACATGTGTCTTTTTAGATGATGGCCGTGCATTTCGTGCAATATGTTCAGAGGCCCATTTTAATATGGCTTGCATTTTTTACACGTTTTAAACATTTAATGCAGATATTATTGCATGTTTTGTGCGATATGTTCAGCTTCCCAAATATGTTGTATATATTTTAGAAGAGCACCCCACGAGGTGTTCCTCAAAAAAGGTGTACCTTTTCAGATTTCATCCAGCTACAAAGTTTCAAAAATGGCTTTCTCGCTACAAGAATTTAAGGAACACCTTTTTAGATCTTTGTCGAATTTTATAAATTCTTTCATCAATTTAGGGTTTGATTTTATTCAGAGATATCTAGCTAGGAATAATAAACTGAAGTACAACTAAAAATTGGTAATATATACCAGTTTTACTATATTCATTTTCATGAAAGGTGTTCCTCTTATGATTCTAGCCAGCTAGATGGGCGCAGTAAGCCCAGCTAGCTATAAAAATAGGAACACCTTTATAAAAATATTTTTTAAAATTATATTTCATTTTGCATATTTTAATGTTACACGTGATTTTATACTTAAATAAACACTTTTTTTAATTTGGTCGTGGGATGCCCTTCATTTTATAATATCAATAAATACATATAATTATATATAATATATTTATTTTCATTCAATCAATATAGTTGTGGTTGTGTGTGATACATAGTGATCTGGTTAAATAGATAATTTAAAAAAAACACATTTCGCTTCGTGTATGCATCCTAGAAAATAACTTCATTATAGTTTATGATACGATATGATTTCCTTTTATTGTATATATTCAACTATTATTTTTTTTTTTAGAGTTTACCAAATTTCCTATTTTATATTGTTTATCCTATCAACATATCAATACAATTATGTTTATTGGACTTTCAATTTATCCAATTAATTTATCCAATTAGTTAATCTACATGTATATTTTAATCTTTGAATAGTGATTTTGAGAAATAAACAATCTTAAAAAAACTCGGGATTCGTTTGTAAATACAATTATAATTCAATGATGACATATGATAGGATATGATGTGGTTATTATTATTTTCACTGTCATAGACTCTATGTATAAGGAAAGATTCGATTCGAATTTCGATTGTATATATTACAATAATACTAAGGTTAATTTGAAATGTCAAACCCTAATTTTCTTCTTCTTCTTCTTCTTCTTCTTCTTCTTTCTTCTTCTGCTTCTCACGTTTTAAACATTTTATGCAGATATTATTGCATATGATAGGATATGATGTGGTTATTATTATTTTCACTGTCATAGACTCTATGTATAAGGAAAGATTCGATTCGAATTTCGATTGTTTATATTACAATAATACTAAGGTTAATTTGAAATGTCAAACCCTAATTTTCTTCTTCTTCTTCTTTCTTCTTCTGCTTCTTCTTCTTCTTCTTCTTCTTTTTCTTCTTCTTCTTCTTCTTCTTCTTCTTCTTCTTCTTCTTCTTCTTCTCCTTCTTCTTCTCTTTTTCGCCCTCTTCTCCTTCATTTTACTTTTCTTCGCTTTCTTAATCTTCTTCTTATTTCGTTTGTATACTTAATAAATTCTTTATTTGCAAAATGTCATTTGAATGTTGTGAATTTGATATTTCATACATTCCAATTATATTTTACAATATCTTTTAGCGCATGTTTTTTGATGTGATTTGTACTGATGCGTGTTCTTAACATAAATATTGATAATTTTCATTAATACATTTGTATTCCAAACGTTTTTCTTAAGCTAGTCTTACAACGGGCCCGGGACGACCGCCCGTACGGGCCCCGCAGCTTTTAAACAGTTTTCTGATCGCAGCAGCCCCGCAGAGCACGTAGCCTTCTAGTCGTTCACGTACGGGACACGCACGTGTCCCATACGGGCTCCGTGCGTGCTTCCTGCGGACTACGTGCGATTCTATGATCGTAGAGCGCCCGCAGTATAAAAAATGTGCATACACATTTTCTCATGCGGGGCACGTACGGGCAGTCTACGGGCAGAAACCCGTACGTGTGCCGTACGTGCGACGTACGTGTGACGTACGTGTGACGTGCGTGTAACGTGCGGGTCCCGTACGATTTCTTCGAAATTTGCCCGTAGACAGCCCGTAGAGCACGTACGGCCGGTTGTAAGACTAGCTTTAATCATTGATTATCTTGTATGTCTGCTAAAATACTCAACTATTATTTTATAGTTTAAAAGTTATGAAATATTTTATCACAATTTTTTATTATTTCTAATGAAAGGATTTGTGTTTTTTAATATTTTTCAACTCTGTTAATTTCACATTAAACTATATTTGAATGTTTTATTCGCAATTGAATTATATGAATATGAATAATACAAACCATTTTGATTGTGAATGTCTCTGATACGAATTCATTTTCCTAAATACCATCAGTTTTCCTATTTACTGAATTAATTCCTTAATCCATGTACTTATTAATTGTTATATGTTTTTCTTTTTATCTTTTTCTTCTTATTCTTCTTCGCCTACTTCAAATTCTACTGCATTTTCTTCCTCTTTTTTACGCTTCTTCGTCATTTTCTTCTTCATATTCCTCTTCTTCTTCATCCATTTTTTAACGGTGAAATGACTTTTTTATATTATTTTTATAGTATTTTTTTTTATTCTTTTACAAATTAGTCTATCGGCCTTCTTCGAACCGCACATATTTTGATTGTTATGTTGTGTAAAGTATGACGCAAAACACAAAAATTGCGTCAAAACTATTGTGACGTAATTGCAGGTGGCCTAAATAACGCTGAACATATCGCACCAATTACACGGCTTTCTGTCTGTGTGGTGGTCGTTTCCCTTTCGCACTTACAAATTGTTTAATCTACATGTATATCAGGTTTAGTCTTATATATACTAAAGATATGAAAATGAACATATTGCACGGGTTTGAACAGTTTGAACATTTTTAATCCTTGGACATGAATGACATTTTCATTTAGCTAAAAACAAATGTAATAAGCAGAATAATTAGAATATCCTTTCTCGTATATTAATGGTTTCATGTTTATAACAAACTGTCGGAAATTAGCATTAAATATATATATTTTTCTTGGTGGAAAAAACGATTATCATGCAATAGATCCACTTGTGGTGACGCAATAATTCAATTGTTATGCAACAAGAACAATGAATTAATTGCGTAACAAGCATACTTTTCCTAGTTATTGTTGCGAAGCATAATTGTTACACCTCAATTGTTTGCGTCATATTTCCCCCAAAAAGTTGCAAATTTTGAACTTTGAACCCAAATTCCTAATTTATCATTTATTGAATCTAAAACTAAAAAGGTCGGGCATTTACCTTATAACTTTTCACACATTCCTTCCCACTGATGTTTATTGCTACATGCTACCGTTTTAGTGCTAGGCCTTGACGAAACTTTGGTAGATTTTAGGGTTTGAAAAATCAACCCGTTTCAATAGCCCCCTCCGGGTCCCAAGGCCCCGGTTGGGGGCTAAAAATCTCCATTAAAATACGTATAAAATGGTTTTATATGGATAATAGGTCTACTTCATACGAATAATGATTCGTGATAGAAGAAAGTGCAATTTAAAACAGGAAGGATAGATTCTATGCTTTATATCGATATAACATAGATCTATAGACAATGAAAACAGCTGTGAATATCATTTCCGCACCAGCTTCAACTTCTTTTGGAAATTGATTAATAATTCTTGTCTATTATGTGTTTAGTCGATTCCTAATCATATTTCACAATCGGTGTAAAATATTTTCTTGCACATAATCAAATAAAACAAGCCATCGTAGAGGGCAAAGCCCCCAACCTCCCGTCCCCGCCCCCTCCCTCGTATCATTTCCTGTTCTACCTTTTTTCATTCCCTGTTTCATTTCCTCTGTCACTATCTCTCTATCTTGTTTCTCTAATTTCTCATTGATTCCTCAAATATATAACTATTCGATTTAACACTAAGTCGAATTTATGTGATTCTGATATTCTATATATTTCAATAGAACAACCAAACTTTTTCATTTAGCTCAAAAAAATGTAATAAGCAGAATAATTAGATTATTCATTATCGTATATCAATGGTTTCATGTTTATAACAATCTGTCGGCAATTAGCATAACATATATATTTTTCTTGGTGAAAAAAAACGATTATCATGTACTAAATCCAATTGAGACGCAATGATTCAATTGTAATGCAACTTGAACAATGGATTAATTGCGTCACAAGCATACTTTTCCTAGTTATTGCTGCGAAGCATCATTGTTACACCTCAATTATTTTTGTCATATTTCCCCCAAAAAAGTTGAAAATTTTGAACTTTAAACCAGATTTTCCAACTTATCATTTATTTAATCAAAAAATAAAAAGGTCGGGCATCTACCTTATAACTTTTCACACATTCCTTCCCACTGATGTTTATAGCTACATGCTACCGTTTTTGTGCTAGGCATTGACGAAACTTTTTTTGGTCGATTTTAGGGTCTGAAAAATCAACCCGTTTAAATAGCCCCCTTCGGGCCCTAGGCACCGGTTGGGGGCTATTAAGCACTAGTTTGTACCAACAGGCCATCGTAGAGGTTCAAGCCCCCCAGCATCCCAACCGTCGCTTTCTATTCCCCACTCTAACCTTTTCCGCACCCCCGCTGTTATATCCACGTTTTAGCTATCTGTTTTAAAATTTCTGTCCCTTATTCCCTCCTCCGTCAATAATCTAAATATGTTATAGCTCATTTGTTTTGACCATAACGAATATTGGCTATATTTTATAGTAATTATTTTATAATTCAATATTCATCTAAATCGAGCATCCTACACATATTCACTTAAAACAAATAATGAATAAAATGAATGTTTATTATTGGGTAGAAATATGAGAGTTAAACATACTTATTTAATTGGAATTATAAGAATTTCATATAAAATATTTATTTTGTATAAGAACATCACATCTGTATTATTCGTGATAACATTAAAATTAACCAATAAGTAGATATCATCTTACATCAAACTCAATTGTCGCGCTTTTAATCCATCGATATACAAATTCAGCAGTTAATTTAGTGCGTCACATGTTCTTCGATATCGTTGCTGCACATATTTGTTGCGTCATAATTGTGCCCGTGATATATCTAAAAAAATCTTTAAAACAAAATTCCAACCTTATCATTCATTATTTTTAAAAACGAAAAGTTCCCGCATCTGCCTTGATACTTTTTACACATTCTTTCCCACTGATATTTATGCTACCGTTTTTATGCTAGGCCTTGACGAAACCTTATTTTTGGTACTGGGTTAAAAAAATGAACCCATTTTAATAGCCCTCTCCGGGCCCTAGGCCCCGGTTGGGGGGGCCATTCTTTAACAACCCTAAAAAAAGTGATCTGGTTAAAGAGCAGTCACATTAACCGTTCCATTAAAATAGAAAAGTATCGATTTTTCGTGTCTTTTTTTTTAGTTTGAAATATATTGCAATTCACTCCTTTTCAGTTCCCTAGAGAAAAATAGTTTTTAAAAAGCGAAGTAATATTAGCTCTCTCCTTACATTTATGGAAGAAACATTGAAATACATTTACAATATCAAAGAGTTTTCAAAAATGTGCGGCTTCTCATGGTTTTAGGTATACCGGTGGACAGGTAAACCGGAGAAAAGTAGACAGATGGAGAGCTGTATAAGAAAATATAATGGACAGGTAAAATGCGTACGTCGACGTTTGTTTAACAAAGCTCAATATGCCTACCTATCATCCTGTCCACATGGTTCCTCAAACCATGGGTATTTTAATTGCGCACTTTGGTATAACAATACTTTCAGTCTGTCGCATGTGTAACTGTACAGGCCTGTCTAACCGCCAAGCTGCCGAACATGCATATTTCGATATCGAGGTGTTTCTAACAACCATTTCATTACTTGACAACCTCCTATTTATCTACCTATCATCCTGCCAACCATGAACATGTCAATGTTAAAATTAGTTTTTTATAATATTGTCTGTCTTACCTGTTGATCAGAGTATAGATCAAAGATGTACCTTGATTTTCTAAAATTTATCAGTTGAAATAGTCTGTCCATTTCTTATATTCTTGCTCAAAAATGTGTGGAGTCGTGCTAGGGGTTTGTGTAACCCTCAAAGGCTAAAAGATTAAACCAAACACACGTAGTGCCGACATTGGGCCGATTGTCTATTTATATTGTATCTTCTTCGATGATACCATGTAAATCTAGAACAAACGCAGGCATCGAAAGTTGCCAGAGCAAAAGGCATTCTTTAACAACCCGAGGTACAAAGAGGTGTAAATGATGAGGAAATGAGCGTCTCATAGCGAACTAATTATCATCAAAGAAAATAATTGAAGCATTGTGTATTTCCAGAATTTACAGTCAAAAACATATATAGCTCAATATCATAATATAAAACAAATTTAAATATATCGGAATATTTATGAAAGCATTGCGTGACATACATGTGCCAATTGAGTGTTCAGAAAAAACTCTCACAGAAAGAGTTAATGTGAAATTAGTTGATCAGGAAGGTTATGCCATTATAATTATTGAGTCTGTAATATAGGTCTTTATTATTTCAATTTTTGATTAATGATTGAGTCTTCTGTCTTACGTTCCCGACGCAATCCTTGAGAATAAGATTGTGATGAACGCTCTGTGGGGCTTATGATTCCTAACCAATGGGATTTAAATGCTTTAAAGACCTCAAAAGCATGATATTTTACGCCAATGTAAAGACGAATATAATTAAAACCAATTTCAAAGCATTTATTATACAAACTCCAGCATATTTATGCACCGCCCTCATTCCGTTCTATTGACAAGCTCCTTTTGCTAAAACTTTCCAGTTAGGAGTTTTGTAATGCAATCCAACGTTTATGCAAAGCATGTACACTCAACGTATGTTTTAAAATTAGAAAAAAAGAATAAGTGGCGAATAATCATTTAGGAGTTCCAATTTAAGATTTATAACGAAATGAAAATATGTTTTTTTTTAAATACAGTATATTGATTGAATCATTGTTTTCTTTTATCAAAATAATCAATAACGATGTTTACATGGATTTCTGGCTCGATTCTGTTGTATATTTCAATACTTATCGTGATATTTGAAATTGACTAAACAATAGAAATATATATACATATATCGCTATAAAATTAATATCATTTGTAATCCATCAACATACATATATGAAAAAAAAACATATTACCAGAAGTCGGACGCACCTTGTTACAAATAGATTTTCCCCGATATGTTCGCATATTGTGATATTATAATCTATGCATAATATACGGGCCTGAAAAATCATGGAAGACAATATAGCTATTAGCATTTCATAATGAGGCTGTGCAGAAATTCAAAAAGATAAAACTCGTTTACGACATAGATTTAATGTTAACAAAACACTAGCACGCATCAAATTGGTTGCATTTGGGTCGGGTAGGCTTTTGACACGAATATGTGTATATCAACCCAAACAATCTAATATATTTGACCACCACACTGTTTATTATAATATTTGCATTTTGTTTAAAATATATTTAAATAACTTTAAATATTAATATATAATATGCATAATTTGCATTTTTTCTAAAGTGCAAACAAGCACCTGTTCTTAATCATGTTTCCTAAACCGTTTTTTATTACTTATACATGTATATAATAATTTACAAATAACCAATTAAATTGCCCAAAATCATCGGAATCAGACAAAACTGGTTCAAATATTACAAACAAGCTTTTGAAAACATTATTCGGGGCAGGTGATTTTTTTGTCCAAACTCATATTGTCATTCTGACATGTGTGTGAAATGTCTATTACTTCTTAAAATTCTTGTGTATATCTTAATACGGAAGTTTATAAAAAAATATCAAAATAGACAAATATGAGTAATTTAATGCTTATCAATCAGTGTCAAGAACACGAAAAGGTAGTTATAGCTATTAAAAATGTAATACAGCATATACGTAATGACAAGCTTTGTAAGTTACATGTCCCGGGAATTTTGTACCAATTATCGCCCATCTCCGCCCTCTTATTCAAGTTCAAATAACAAGGGGTGCAAATTGTTTTTCTTTTAAAACTAAATATTGAAATGAAATAAATTCAGCGTATATTTTTAGCAAAATCAATTGTATGTTCGTGTTTTGCTTTCATGTTGTTAGGTCCCAATCCAAAAGGTTGGGGGTCTCTACTATACTATAGGTAGCGATTCCAGACGAATTGCCATTTTGACCATTACATTCTGACTATATGGAAATCAATGGTTTTTCAAACATCATTATTTATCATTAATCCTTATTGTTATATGCTTATTTTCGGTTTTACTATAAATTTAGATTTTGGTAATATACTTGTATCTTAGTATGAGTTTTAAAACGAATCAATAAATATGTTTTTGACATTTTAAAATGACAATTTTTATAAAAATCACAAAATCAATTTTAAAGTTTCAAATTAGTAAATTTCGATGATATTTCAAAACACAAATTAATTGCGTATTAGATTTCTATGAATTGATGCGGAAATATAGGACAAAAATGAACACTTCTTATTTTATGTGGTATCAAACAAATGTGTTTCAAAGTTGAATTTGATTCAAAAGCAGCCATTAAAGAGTCAACTCTTAAATGTGAAATTTCTGAAAAACGAAGTGCTGCGCAAGGTTGGGCATATGTAGAGGATATGTATCAGATGATATGCTTCTTCCCCATATAATTTGTTAGCTCCCACACCCTAGCGCAATCGAGCGCAAAGGAATTTTCTTAGAAAAATGGCTGCTTTGTTGACACTTTTCTGGGCGATAATGAATGATTCCAGGAGGTCCGTGTTGATGCCATTTTGCTTTTTTTTTGTGAAATCTTCCTTTAATTAAATTGCAAATAATTGCATGTTACAATATAGGTTAACATATTTTTGACATGATATAAATACTGAATTGTCATATTTTTCTAGTTTATGATTTTTGGCAAAATACAAAAAATAGTCATTTTGTTATAAAATTTGTCCTATGTCAGAAACATTTTATCAATATTCTAGTTTCAAATCACCAGAACTTCCTTAATATTGGACACAGAACAAAAATAAAACCAGTTTTGATCTAGTTATGAATAGGCCTTTCTGTCGATACCAAATATGATACGATTGTTTAGCATTTTAGAAATTGTCTGGAATCGCTACTATAGGTTTGGGTTGTCCGTCTGTTTCTGTATGTTTGAGTGCATCCCTCATATTTGAGGATTATCGCACTTGACCGAAGAAGGTCCAGAGTCTTCTACTGTCCGGGTTACCCCTACTCTTTTCGATAAGAAGTGAATGGTCTTTAACGTGCCAGGGTCCAGGGACAGGACCCGTACACGGCACCTCCAGCTTTACGTCCCGTGCGAAGGACATTATACCCCTCCGTCCGTCTGTCCGTCATACTTTTTTGTGCAGGCCAGAACTTTTGAACGGAAGGTCTTAGAGACTTGGTTATAGGCTCAACTGAAAGGTCTTGGTTCGTAGATGTGCCTTTTGTAGCGATTCCAGACAAATCCTAAAATGTTATGCATTTATATCATATTTGGTATAGATGGAAAGCCCTATTCATAACTAAAACAGAACTGTTTTTATTTTTGTGCTGCGACCTATAATAATGAACTTATGGGGATTAGAAACTGGAAATCCGATAAAAGGTTTCTGACATGGGATAATTTCATATGAAAATGTATATTTTTCATTATTGCAAGAAATTTATAAACTGAACCTTTTTTAAAATGCAAATATTAAATAATAAACAAAACATGTCACCCTAATTTATAACGTGTTTTTTCTTTGCGATTCGGTTCAACAAATATATCACCAAAAATGCAAA
>LQRL01120374.1:0-34452 GCA_001703475.1 Hydroides elegans
CTTATGAGTTACATTGAAAAAATAGTTTTCCAAATTACTAGTGATAACTATGAGAAAATTGTTTTAATCGAGTGGGCTTTATATCTAGTTGACGAAGATGTTTAACTTGAATTAGTTTCGGGTAATACATATGATCATGCTATTTTGTGTTGCAACTGATGTTCACGTCATTAATAGTTTTGCATTGTTTTGAAAAAGCAGTTCATTTAAGGTTTTAGGGTTGTTTAAAACCGAACTATACCTCTGTATATCAAATAGAGATTTGTTACGGTGTGATTCAATGTATTGATGATGATAAATATGTATACGCATATCAGGATAATGCGCCGTTCATTTATAACATCTGAAGCTGAGCACGTTTTGGCACATGTTGTTAATTTCAAAAACGATATGTCTGGAAATCATAAGGCTGGAAACTTTTTTTCTGGAAATATTCTGACACATTTTACCACGTTTGGAAACTTTTTGGCTGAATACATTAAGAACGGGATGCTTTTAACCCGGTTTTGGCAATAGGTGTGAAAAAAAATCCGGGCGAAATTGTTTCGGCCTCATTATTTTCAGCCTTATTATTTAATAACATATGCAAAAAGATTTCCCACCATCATGATTTAGCATCACATTTTCTTGATATTCGTATATATCTATCATTATTTACACATTGAATCAAACCATAATGCATTTTTATTTAATAAACAGAAGCATAGTCTAGTTCGAATAACTTTGAAACCCTTAAATAAGCTGCATTCTCACAACAATGTAAAGTTGTGAATGAAGTACGAATAGTTACATCACAAATTAACATGAGTAATAATATTTAAACACTGGATATGAACATATACGCATACATATCAATATATACATGCCTTTGAATTTAGCACTTTATAAATAAACAAAAATTCGAAATAAAAAACAGTAAACCCATAGTTTATCTACAAAATATACATACAAAAATTATATACAAAAACCTGTCAGTTACACTATTTGGAAAAGCGTACACACCCAAACTCAAAACCGGGAAAACTTAACAAATCGAGTGTGCTATTTAAACAGACATGTACCAAAATATAAGGTACTCTTATAAACAGCCTTTAATTCTTACTATCATGCATCAGCATAACTAATTCTCATCATTCTGTTTGTGCAATTATTCTAACATGTCGTCTCTTTAATAAGTTAAAAGAAGTTTAGAAACCTACGTTAACAAGTAACACGTGCATAATTCAGAATATAAAAGTAGATAGAAAAAAGTGTTAAAGTTGGTATTCATGGTATTCATTCATGTACTCAATGTTTCTATACATATTTATTTGACAGTATGTATTCCATCATATTTGAAAACATATACATTGTTGTTCCATAACTGTTTGAATTTTATTCAAGGGATTTGATTAGAAGCTATTAAATAACACGTGCATCAAACAGAATATTTAATTAGCACGTCCAAAAACTTGGTTTGACATTTTTGTACCCACAATATCCTATATATAGTTCAGTGCTATACTGCTAAATGGAATTAAGTTTTAGCTAATAACTTTTTTATCTTACACATGTTATCTTTTTAAATTTGCACAATTGTTGGAGAAATGTATCTGTTGTTAGGGGAAAACATCTAAAACCTTGAGGTATTGCTCTTAATTGGTGCACACATGGGAAGATTTCTAGAATTTTAGAAAATATCGGAGTTAAATTGAAAAAAAACTGCACATACGATTTTTTTATTTGGCTTTAAATTATGGAAAAAATATCTCCATATATTCCAATGTACATTATTACTATGATGTTTGCACTTGAAATTCAATTTTCGCAGATTAAGGTATAATCAAACAAACATTAATGCTCTTGGATACACGTCTTTTTAGGCTAAGTCCAATCGAAAATGCCTAATTGTCGTAGAGGTTACACATATTTGTGCAAGGCAGGATACAATATAAAATAAATGTATATTGCACTCTCAGATTATGAACGCAATTTGATAAAATTTGACTTCATGGGCTTTCCAAATTAAAGAAAAATAATAACCTTTATCCCGAAAATTTAACCCATTGAGAATTATAGTATGGTATCATATTAAATCGATAATATATAATATTGTGTTTATCAATTGTTATTTTAAACAATGTGAGAACAGAGTCTCACGTTGATCAATTACACGTGACTTGTACTTTGATCATCCACTCTGATACATAATGCATATGTTTAGATCAGGATTATTGAATAGAGAGCAAAATACCTAGCATTTATCGATATCAATCAATATCAAACCTATTTTACAATGCATGCATAGTTGACGTTCACATGGAAACACAAAATATGTGAGGTGTGTCGTGTATATATTAATTCTCAGTTATGGATAATAATATATCCCGATATAAATCTACACAAGGCTGAACAATATACAATTTATTTACAGTTTTAATCATATATCAAACTCTTACCACCTTTTTATCGAATGTTCTTGCAAATTACCCAAAGACGGTCTAATAAACTATGTGAGGTTCCACAACTTTTAATTTGTTTATTGAACACAGATGTAAAAAAAATCACTAAGTTGGTGCTCAATATGGCCATTTAGTATGCAATGAATACTATTGTTGGGTGCACACAGACACATCTTCCAGTAATTATAACGAATGTGTCCATGTTACTACAGCAAATAACTGTAGTTCAAATATGCAAATGATTGACTGATCCAGCAGGTATGTATATCTTGTAAAGATACAAATTGATTGCATATACATACTATGAAATGCATCTCAGGAATGAAGTGTTATTATTCACACATTTATTCACACTCAAAGACAAATTAAAGTACTACCGGCCCGCATTTACTTGTTTGCGTATTTGAACTCAGCTGTTTTTTCAATAATTCATATCAAGTTTATCCATGGATTATATGTGCGGCTTTATAGTGCTAACAAGTACGCACTCTGTCATTGTATTTAGTTTGAATAATACATTCATGTGTAGTCATTTCGACTTTGACCTTAGATACAAATAAACAAATACACGTTGCCAAGAGCCTGGATATCAATTCTTGTAGAATCATATCAAATGCTGTTTGATGCATTTGACACCTTACACCCCAGTGTCCTGAATATGTACCCAATCGGACATTGACCATATGGTTCTGAAAATAATGTATGACATCCTGCCTAGTCGCACTTGATTTAAAATGCATAGAATTAAACACTGTTCCAATAACAAACACTCGCTGTATGTCTGTCTGTTTGAATGATTCGAATCCATTTACTTTATTAGCAAGTAACCACAGACAGCAAGAGAAACAGGAATAGTACATAACGCAAGTCTATTTGGTTGGAATTTAAGCCAGGAAAAATGAATTTGTTGCTCATCATTATAAAAACCTTAATTGTGACACTGTCTATTAACGGCTACGATCTATCAGTATTCCGAACACGAATGCTCTACTGGAGTTGATTGCCCAAGTGAATGTTCGCAGTGTTATTCAATGTGCTGCGCAATGCACACAAACTGGCAACTGCACCCGTGCAGCGTTTGGGGCTTCAAGATGTCGATTGCTACAGGATAGAGTAGGAGAAAGTGTACCTCTAATCAATGAGGAAAATATGAAGTACATATGTAAGGATTCTTTACATTTGTATGTTGATATACACATATTATTCACTTTGGTAATGCTCATTACAATTCTAATACCATGGAATAATTAGATATTAGAGTATTGACGCTTAATTCATATATGTATCCTAATTTAAGCCCTGGAGAACTTCTTGTACAAATATGAGCACTATATACATTGATGTGATTCTTGATGTTGAGATACTATTTATTTTAACAACTACCTCTCTGGATTATAAAATAAATTTCATTTGCGGCTGATTTTATCATATATTTCTTTATCTAAGCTTGCACAAAGCTTCATGACCTCGTGATCACAATTTATGAATTACTTGTATCTAATGAGGTTTTAGGCAAGCAGGAATGGGGCGTTATCTACTGTTTTACCGTAAAAGCAACATGACTTTCAATTTTGACACAATATTTCTTAAAATATGCTTTAGTTCTACACAGCTGTCGCGAAAACATCTTCCTAAATGGAGGAGGTTGTACTTCGAAAGCAACTGGTGTGTTTTGTATATGTGTTTCTGGCTTTACAGGCGCTTTGTGTGAAACAGGTATTAATCTGCTGCTGTTTTTTCTACAAATAAATTAGAATAGTTACATTTCCTTAAGGGGAACACGCACATGGTCCACACAGCCAATGAAATACTTTGGTTGTTTATGCAATTTCTGGTGTAGAAAAGGTAAAAAATCTGTCAGAGAGATATGGATAAACTTTAATGTCACTGTATATCTGCTAAAGAATACAAGATTAGGTATTTGTCTAGGATATTCAATCCAGTTTAAACTTTGACATTTAATTTTTACATAAACACAAAATGTGGCGTTTTGCGTTTTGCGTTTTGATATGTCTTAAAATCTGTACATGAATGTAGCCAAACAGGCAGGGTGGCAAGAGCAAAATGTTAACATAACATTTTGCAATGTTGTTCTTTATAGAACCAGTTTCCTGCACATACCTCTTCGCCTTGTTTCACCCAAATGGCATGCCTACTGATTTCAATGCATCTTCATCAATGAATTCTGATTATACGCCCGGAAACAGCAGACTAGTCTCCGGAACGTCTCATCTATCCTGGGTCCCTGCATTTCCGTATCTAGGCGAATGGATTCAGGCAAACTTTGAACAAGTGTGTATCATTGAATCGATTAAAACGCAAGGCGAATACATTGGTTTCGATCTTGGTAGAATCACAAGATTCAGCATTTCGATTGTGGCCACCATCAACGGAGATTTGGTCCCGGTCAAGGCATCTAGCGGTCAATACAGTTTTCTGGGCTACAATTCAACATCAGTTGATACCCTTGTTACCCATGATCTATCGAATCCGGTTGCAACACAACATGTGCGTCTCACGGTTGAGGACTATATTGGCACTCCATTATTGAAGTGGGAAATCTATAAATGTCCAAACGAGTGACCTAAGCTTATTTCGTGATTCAATGAACATATTAGGTCTTATGTAAGACACCAACTATATTCTTTTTTTGATTTTGATAATTAGCGGTCAATGTATGATTAATCGTCGAATCGACAATTCAACATCAGTTAGTACCCGTGTGATCTATGATCTTGGGAATTCGGTTGCAATACGACACACATAGTTTTCGATCAGTTAATAATCCTATGAAAATCTAAGAGACACTATGTATACGTATCGCTATCATATTATCAACCAACTTTTGAATCAATCTTTATACATTCTCGTCGTTATACCTATATATCGCCTCCTACATATGGGCCACTCGCAGACAAGTTATAGCCTTTTTGCAAATACAATTTCACACCAAACGTTTCAAGGTGTTTCTCGACGTGGCAAAACGTATTGCCTAGTTTGATATCTAGCGATATTGATATAGGTGTTTTATTTTATGATATGACATGAACCAGGTATCCACTGTCTCATTGCAAATATTGATGAACACAGTTAAAGGTAAGAAACGTTATGCAAAGGGTTCTTCTCTAGACAATTTTCTTTATGGAATTAATTTTTCAATGTGGCTTAGGATCCATGTCTTTGAACTGACGTTTGAAATCATTCGGTCTGAGAATTGGTTTTGTATGAAACATTTAGTCGAAATTATAGTCGACTTATTGACCATCAATACATGTCTAAAATGGTTAGATGTGGATAATTCTTTTAGTAAAAATACTCAAAATATAACTAAATATTAGTAAATATAATTTAAAACGCAAACAAAATAATAAGTATTTAAATTTTATTATGCATATATTTGTTAAATTATAGACCTATGAAAGGTTTTGTATAAAACTTATTCTTGGTTATGTGTTTGTGTTTATGAATGTTGGTCAATATACTATCTCTCAATGTAAATATATACCCCATCTAACATAGATATTCTAATTATCTATTTCAAGCATGATAATGTGTGTTATATTTAAGCTTGGATATAAAAAATATTTAAATAACGACTAGTTTTATGGCATTCGCACGATATCATTTTAATATGAGTGTTTGACGCTTTATGTTATGATAAATATGAGCATTTAGGTTATATATTGTATGAGAAATAAGGAGTTTGAAACGTGTTATCATTATATAGCAATAATAACAGTTTATAACTATTAAATTTTCATCCAGTCTATTTTTTTATCCTAAACCATGTGCAAAAATATAAATAAACAATGTTCTTAAGGTATATGTTTCATGCTTTATGTGGAAATTTAATGTAAATAAAGTTATCATCATAATACATTTAGGTATAGGTATAGT
Source organism: Hydroides elegans (assembly GCA_001703475.1). Classification (NCBI taxonomy): domain Eukaryota; kingdom Metazoa; phylum Annelida; class Polychaeta; order Sabellida; family Serpulidae; genus Hydroides; species Hydroides elegans. The sequence goes on from LQRL01120374.1 coordinate 6,339, forward strand.
ATAATGTGCTTTTCGTGTCATTTTCCTTCTGTAAATTGATTTTATTTATTCATGTTTCTTGATGCTTATGCCCATAATTTGAAAATATATGTGTAGTTGTCTTTGGACTTCTTATTTCATTTGTACTTTGAAACCTCAAATTACTAAACCAATAGTAACAAATACATAAAATCAAACGTACTTTGAATGCAGCATGTTGTCAGAAAAAGCAGATGGTTTGTATTAATTTAAGTAAAGTTTATTTTTTTTACTGCCCTTATTAGAACTAAAACATGGAATATGAAGAAGAGATTCATTTTCATACAATGACTCGTTCTTATAGTAATCAACATGTTTATAAAAAAAAATTGCTGCCAAACTCCTTACAAATTTAAGTATACATCAGTCTTCTCTATTGTTGAATCCATATTGAGGCTCTGATCACTTTTTTCCGCATTATACAAAACAAATTAAGTGAGCTTTATTGTAGGAAGAATTTAAGCACCATATTGTGTCACCAGTGGCTTTTGAAAATATGCAAATATAATTAAGAAAAATATATATGTAAAGGTTCATGCGCAACCCTCGCACTAACACGTTTACGTGTGAGATAATTTGATTTGGTGCTTGTTTACGCTTAAATCATATGTCTGTAAAAATTTTATTTAACAAAAAAGGTCAATAACGTAAATAAATTTAACAAATACCCATCGTTTAAATATTATCGATAACTTCTTCTAAACATAATGAGTTAAATGCTAAAACATGCTAAGTATGAAAAGAACAACAGCTGTAGCATATATCTATGTACGTACATACTAACATTTAGTCCTTAGCATCCTTTCAAAGAGAAGCTTTGTTTCTCAAAGGTAAAAGTAAATCGTATATATAAACACATCAATCGATGTTGCTACCTCTGTAAATTCACATGTGAGCTTAATGTACAGCCGATAGATCTTGTGGTAGAACAATAAAATTAATTTGTGAAAGCAGCATAACAACGTTAATTGTTGACAATGTAACCAAAACGACAGATGGATTGGAATTTGTATCTGTTTCGATTTTCAATTGATTTTCAGCTATTTATTATTTTGTTTTCAACTATTTTTCATTCGCAGAGAACAAAGAAAACACTTATCTATTGATAAATTTATGTTGTGTTTTTACCTTTAAAGATAATTCAATCACATTTATACATTCACAACACTTTATACAATTATAACAAACTGTTTCCTAAACAATGTAGGCCGTTTTAAAATAAACAATGCACGACTTTTCAAAATGAATAAAGCATCAAGGTCGCCATCTGAGTTTTCTTTTAAAAACAATAATACTTAAACATTTCATTCAGGTTTATTCTTTTTATCCTTTTCAGCTTAATATATCCATTCTAAATAATAAACTTTGATCTTTGATCAAAATATAGATAATACAACATTCATTCTGTGTTCATTCAATGTTTCAATTAATTCCTTTGCTGCCGTACATCTTTTAAAAACTAATCCGCTCTTATAAAAGCGTTAAACCTTCATTTAATGCATATCCATTTTCACATAAGTCACCACAGCTTACGAACCAATATGATTAGAATTGCCATATTCATATTCACCGTAGCTATATGGATGCTTGTAGGAATCGGTGAGTGCTAATTTATTAAGATTAATAAGCATTGGAATTAAAACATTAAATAACTTAAATAGAAAGCTAGAGTCGAATCAACAAATAACAAATAACAAAAGACTGCCCCAAATATATTTTACAGTTCTAAATATGCATTTTTAATTATGAGAGCACTTGTGAATGTTTTATGTTTTTTAACAATTTACAGAAAGTGTCTCATTTTATTCAAAATAATTAATAACTCAATAAGATAGCTATGGTCAAAACGACAAAATGCGTTTGCAAAACTTTTTCAACAATAATCCAAACACCGCCCTAAATTATATTTTTCCTAAAAAGCTATTTTTTTAAACATAATAGCCCTTGGGAATGGTTTATATTTTATAATTTGCAGAAAACGGAGATGGAAAAGCTTTATCTGAACGAAGTAAGTATAGAAAAAAAGAAAATAATTTCAAATTATTATATGGTAAAATATGTGATTGATTTGGGTGATTAATATACCATAGTTACAAAGCATGTTATAACTATAACAGAAAAAAACCAGGTTGGAAAGAACAATTCCCGGTTATTAATTACTCTCTGCTTCCACGCAACATATTTCGCGATGATAATTTTTCCACAAAATGTTACCATACACTGGCATTCGTCTATATATAGAAACATATATTTAGGATTGCCAACGAAGCGTTACATGCACAGTTTACACTGAAAATACGGTTATTTACCCGTTTTGCTGATGATCGATAGTCAATTTTTGTACTCGCGTGCTTTAATCTTATCGAGAGTGGTTAATTCTGTTACACTCTTAATACTGTTTTTGTCTAAGAATGCCTACGTTCTAAATATTGCTATGTAAACCAGGTGATTGCAGTTACGCTTTTATGCCTTGCGTTAATTCTGCGGACTGCTGTGGTAGGGATTTGATTTGTGTGTCGACTTGGGGACAACATCAGATATGCATGTTTTATGAGCTTTTATACAAGCGTGGAGACCTTAAAACCGACCGACGTAAGTATATGGAAAAATAATAATTAAATTCATTAAAAAAATGACGTGTAATGATTGTTTAATTATTTTATCCCTTTCATGATTAGGAGACGGCTGGATCATATACCTTTATAAACTTGTCACAAAAATAAAAGCTATTCTTGCAGTGTCAATTTTCATTATATAATTAATAATTATCCAACAAAAGGCACACATATTTGGTCAGACTATTTTGGTATATGTATGTATGGTTTGACAAAGAAAATTTCATTTAATACAATGCCACAATATTTTGACAATTTGGATTTTGGCATATGCGTTTCCGTACGAATTCAATGGGTATTTGTATTTGAACCGTTAGATTAGGTGCCTCGAATCCGTAGAATTCAATAGTTATCCTAAAAAACATGACCAAATGCAGATTTTCTCGTACCGATGTGTCTAGTTTCCCCAAGATTTGATTGGCAATGAATTCAGTATTTGACAAATACAGTTCAAAAATAATGTATAGCAAAGTATAATTCTCAAAACAAATAACATTCCAATCTGTGCTTTTCAATACGAAAATCATTTGATATACAGTGCTCATAAAATCAATCAATTTTACATCAACTTTGCAAAACAGAAAGTGTTCAGCTTTACTCGGTCATACATAAAGCGTTATAAAACGTTATCGGACCTAACAACGTTTTTGGCATAGCGTTAGCTTGACTGTTTTTTATTTCTTCGTTACCATGAATCTCTTTATGAGAATTTTCAGGTTTTGCAAAGTGTTTCCAGGCTTTTGATAGTGTAACACGCGTATTTGAAAACTTCTTGTCGTTCAAATATCCAAAAAAATCCGGGTCAAGTATCAATCCGATAAGGGCTAAGAAAAATGGCTAAACGAAAGATATCACTATTTTCTTTGCTGATTATGGTTGTCTGTCTCTGCAAAGTCATTTCTTATTTTTCAACATACTTTTCACGATTAAAATGATAGAAACGAAAAAACAAGATACCAGCTAATCTACCACTTCGCGAAAATCTTAATTTGACCCGGTCACGTTTAAAAAAATTTACACGTGACTGTGTAACACTAGACTGTTTAACTGTTACATCATTAATAAACAATTGATTGATCTCTTATTCATAAAAAAGTTTGGTTAAAATCTACAAAAAAAAATCGGAGAAACAAATTTTATATAGCAATATTCCTGAAGAGTTGTGAGCACTGTCGACTCCTCACCGTACTCTTAGCAGACGATTTTGAAAGGTGAAAAACATAGCATTTAAAAGCTAAAGTGCTGCATTGTACAATTCCCAAATCAGAATATGGCCAAAAACGGTTTCGCTTATATAGTTTCAAACTATTACTAGATGGGATAACAAGTTTCCACCAATACAGAATACCCTCCAAATCAATATGATACAATATAGTTATTCGTTTTTTTGTTTTATCTATTTGTACTATTTACAGAATAATGTACCAATGAAGGCGAACGGTGCTATATTCAAGATGATTGTTGCGATGGATTGAGGTGCGTCACTAAGCAATGGCAACCACGATTTACATGTGAATGGCTGGATTAAACATGAAAATAATCACACATCTATGATTTGTGTTTTATATTTGTCTGAAAACAAATTCATTGCTAAAAGAACAAGTAAAATAAAGTATGTTATCAATGATATTAATTATGGAACGAATTGTATAAAAACAAGTTGAGTCATTGTTTGGCTATAACTGATATATCTGATATTTAGAATTGTAATTTTTATATTGTTGAGTTAAAGAACCTCATTGTTTGGATATATTACAATAGAAACTGTAAACTCGTTTGACCTAGCTTTATTTGTCATAGCTTTATATAAATAAAATGCATTCTTATATGTTTTTCTTTCAATTTTTCACAATCTTATTATATTTTGCCAAACATATGATTAGGATTTTGTTAAATTTGGTAAAAAATGAGGATTTTGTTAAATTGGGTTAACGCTTTCCGACATTGCATGGCAGTCAAAACAATAACGACTAATTAAGAACAAGGCAAATTGTCTGCGCAAGGAAAATGCGTACATGCCACAGACGTAATAACTTGCAAAACCATTCCGAGCAGTTAGTGGGACTTTGAGCGTAATAACATTTTACAGAATGTCGAAAATGAGGAAGTTTATATCTATGTAATGTAGTAAATAACCCATGCCTTACTGAGGTTATATGTAAAAATAGTTGTTCTATTCTATTTATTTATGATAAATACACTCTTCATGTCATGCAATACTGTAATAGTTGACTTGCAATAAACATATGTAAGCATATTTAACCACATGAACCGAGAAACAAGGCTTCGGCAACGTCGAAATCACATTTAATCAACGGGTAAAGTAAATACAAAATAGCCTTATTTTTCTTCAAAACGCATCTTCTAGTCTCAATTAATTATGTTTTGTGTTGAAAAACTTGTCGGACTTAATCTAGGTGAACATGGATATTGAAATCCATGTGTAAACATGCGAGAACAGAGTCGAATCACGCGCAAAACTAGATCTCACCAGATCCATTCTCGGAGAAGCCTGAGGACTCGAACGATGAGATACATGCCAAATTAGTTTTCCTTTAGTTTATAAAAATACTGTGTCACTTCTCTGAGATCATGAAAAAAATACATGTCTTCAACCATTGTTTATAAACGGACACGCTGCAAATATCACATTTGCAACATTTATTACTAGTACAGAGTATGATTACTCTGCTGCACGTGCCTTGACCTAAAGGTTGAGCGAACGTATTTGCACATTGATCATCATATAATCTCTATACGCCAAGCCCGGGGATGACATGTCAGCTTCGTGACTCCAACGTCAGCTACTTTGCTCTCATTGCCTTTCAGATATTCTTAGACATGATCAACTAGATGCTTTAACCGCTACAGCGCTTTTTTATCGCATTATTACTCTTTTTTTTCCAATTCAACGACACCCTACTTCTACAGGATATCTTAATACACACAATCCTTTTATTCAGCAATATTACATATTTCGCTGTATTTCACTTTATTCCGTTCCACTTCAACTATCGATTGACAATGTACTGTAAACTCGATTATGATCAAAAGTTTGTTTTTAATACAGTATAATTTCATGTATGGTCTAAATCGGGTTTGTATCTCAAATCGAAATGTGATACGATTATCAAGGACTATACGTAGCTCCCAGTCTGTTGCTCTATCTAATAAGTCTATGCTATACGCACATTGTTTTGTTTCATTTATTATTATTCTATGTGATGTTTGTCATGCTTTTATGAAATTTCCTTTTTTCTCTACTTTTATTTAGTTTTTGTTTGCATTCTCCCTATGTGAGTTCTATGTGGTGGGACAGCTATCGAAGGACCTTATCGCGACGCCATGTTATTCTTTGCCGAGGAGACGCTCTCAAATATATTGAGCATGTTGAGAACAAAATCATAGACTATCCACCAAAATCTTACAAAGCACAATCTGAATGAGATGTTCAATTGTTCATATACTACTACTTTATTTTTTTATATATGCATATGTTCAACATATAATGTATTGTTTAACAACGAAAAGAAGTTTCTTTTTGCAGAGTGTCAATAATCTGGTAATGAATTTGTAAAGTGCAATATATAACTAACACAGTTCAAATGGGATTTTACTATATGTTTATACTAGATATATTTTAAATCCTCATAAGAAAAAAAACAAAACAAATAAAAATGTAATAATTTGACACGTTTTTCCAAAACATAACATCATTGCTATTATTTTCACTAGTTAACTTTACTATTAATCTCATGATAAAAGGTTCAATTATTGTTTTATCTAAGAGAAGGATCTTATATGAGAGCTTGATTTAAATATGTATCATTATGTTCCATACATAAATGATGTTTATCATGAACCGCTAAATTAAAGCGACTCAGTTCAATATTTTTGAATATTCTGTAAACATGTTTTATTTGAATACGTTATGGTGGATACGTATTCCTTTATACATGTGTGCAAATGGTTCATTGTCAGATAAACCTATTTTCATTTAGTATAAATCATTGAATTAAATTTTGTCTCGCGTAAAATATATATTAAGCTTTTTACCTGGAAAATAACCTACATGGGTACAAGATGCTAAAACGTTTGAAATGATATTTATTCTTGTTTTAATTTTCATCATGATACCATTCATCGAATGCTGTGTTAAACGGATCTGAATTCATATTCGATTGGATTGATGTTTGTGCATGCTGTGATGGCCGGATATGATAAATGATTTGTGGTTATTAATCTGTTACAGCATATGTATTTCTATATATGATTTCTCTGTGCTTGAGCATTGTAAGTCAGGCAAGTTTGGCTGGGTTCTAGGAACGGACTAGGGGACCCCTGGAAGGGGCCCGGGTGCCGACGAGGAAAGACTGGCATAAGTGAAAGATTCAAGCATTGATTGTTTTGTTTGTTGGTTGCGTTGATTTTGCCGATGGACTCTGAAGGCTTAAAATACGGATTTATTCACCAATGAGTCTACGTAGCAGTTTGCAACAATACAATGCAGTCTTATCTATCATGCTATATATCATTGGGACATGATACGTACAAGGAACTATCTCAGCCAACACCGTAGTGATTAGTTTGTTCTTGATGTATTCAGGCGTTAAATAACCGAGAGGCCTGTTTTGTTGGTTACCGTGTATATCGGGATAACTCTTACTGGTGGTTTGGTGGGACTTATTCGACTATCTGCTCGTGGAGAAAACTAGCTGTGGGAGGACTGCTGATGAAGCAGGCAGAGCAAGCAGCGAATTGTTGTTTCGAGCTCTGTTACAGCATTTGTATTTTCTATATCAACACATTCTGTGATGTACGTTATTTATTTTCTCTTTTCATTTATGTTCTAAATGGAAACCATTTCCTCATAGATTTAAAAACCAGGACCTCACCGGGCGTTACATTGTAAATGATAAATAAGAGAATAAAAAGAAGCAGGTAACTGTTTTATTCCCAAAAAAGAACGGGTGTTGTTATAAATTGGAGACAACGCAAAACTGAAAAGTTTCTTATGAAGTACTTGTAAAATAGAAAAAATATTCGAATATTAATGAGGATATACCTAACAAATTGATAGCACAACAATCCTAAAGAAGACAGTCAGAAAGGCCATTAATTCCATTGACACAATCACCGAGCTATGTTACGGGATTTAAGACACGGGACGTTAAGTACACTGATTTCTGACCCTCAGACGTCTTATTTTTCACGTGAACAAAATATTGTTTAAGCTAATCCTAAATCCAAACGGCGTAGCAATCGATCTTAAAATAGGCGAAAATGCGAGCAGATTGAGGAATGGAAAGATAACACACAAAAAACATATTTAATCTCATAGGCGAAAGATATGAAGAGAAGTACGATTTATACACATGTTTATGCCATATGATAAAGGAATCTAATATATTCAACCACGAGAGGCTTTTAGAAAAGCTTAAACTAAATTTTAAGTATTTGGGTTTGACGAAGACAGATGTACGATTAATTACTGTGATTTTATCAACAGCCGCCTTAGGACGCACGCAATGCGACTGAATAAATACTGATAAGACGAGGGTCAAAATATGGTTATACAATAGCCGTTACTTATTCATCCTTCAAACCTAGCTTATATTCAGATTAATTGAGCATGAAGGTTTAAGGAATTTTGCAAACTTAGAGCATTTTGAAATGTGGAACCCTAGGTTAAAATAAGCTGAGCAAGAAGTGCCACTAGCAAAAAGCAGGAACGGGAATGTGCCAACGATAAACGCCGTCCTGCATAGAAAGCTATCGGTTTGTGGGTGCATCATGAGATACGATTTATTTGCATAACTTGAATACCAAAAAAAAAAGAATCTTATTAACATTAGATATGACAAGTTGTTTTCGGCAATCTAAATTTCATTTCGTTATTATTGGCCGGGCTAGGAAGAATAACTTATTGAGCCTAATCAAACTAATATTTTATTTAATGTTGTTAATATTTCATGTGAAAAGTTGATCACATAGGTTAGATGTTTAATACAAATACCACTTATCGGCCATCGTAAAATAATCGCACTAAACATCGAATATGAATTATTTATAATACTTACGTTACTTTGCTACTTATATGTACTCACATAAAAGTATATAAAAATATATAGAGACAATATATCATAAGTAATATATATATGAGACTCATTTGATCCAATAATTTATCTATCGGCCATCGTAAAGGGTAATTTAGCTTGTGATCATTATTTTACTAGATCAGCTGGATTTCAAAATAAAAATTGGCAACATGTATCAAAATAATCTACACATATATACCTTTTCAGAAAATATATGAAAATAAGATTTAACAAGAATTTCCCGACCCATTTTCAGTAGGAAACAAGACTGAAACATGTTAATATAATTTCAATGTTATTTGGCATTAATAAATGTTGAAAAGGTAGAGCATATATTTAAAACAATTGTATACAATGCTCTTCAATGATATGTACGACTTTACGACAATCTAAATAATTTCAATTTCAAATGAAGCAATGTATGATGGATATATTACCATTTGTGCATTATTCATTTCAAAATAAACTATTATGATTTTAAAAGTTGAGTTTTGGAGTGATATCTTTTTTTTATAGAAATACCATTCACGAGGCAGTAGATAGTTCCTTACTTTTTCTACATTTATGTTTCATTTTAAAAATTTCAAGATCAATTACATTCTGTTAATAACAAATCTCTTGTTAATCATGCGCAACATATGTCGATTTGAACAGTTATCGACGTAAATTACATGTACAACTACTTGATATTTGAAACTTTTTTCTCGGAAGAAAATAACTGCGCCATTGGCGAATGGTGCTTTAAGTTCTAGGGTTCTACACGGCACTGGTCCTTTCGGCATTTGACGGCGTGGGTGTACGGCCCTCCCTGTGTTTCCTTATCATTTCTTTATGAGATAATCCTAGTCATGTAATACAGTGACAATATCTCATGAGTGGCGAGGGAAACCTGTCGATGCTCCGAGGGAAAGAAAAATAATAGTTTAACGAGAGCGAGGCTCGAGTGAAACGATTTGTTTGCTTTCCTGAGAAGAATTGACAGGTTTTACTCGTCACGAATTGTAGTATTGTTTTATTCCTAGATAATTGGATCTGAATTTATTAATTTAAAATTCCCGAAATGGCCAAATATAAAATGGTTCAAGTAATTCGGTTTTAACCCGTCAGTATTTATAACACATTTACTATTAATAAACTAAATAAATCTAATTATTATATTTTATTTCCTTTTTTAAATTTCCTTTTGTATTTGAAATTAATATATATTCGTTATAAATATTAAATTATTCGACAACCACCTACGAAACTACCTTCTATGATTTCAACACAATTATCGCGCATAAAAAAAATTTCAAACCTAAGCATCATAAACACGAGCCCAATTGCGATGCAATGTTTTGCGTAAAAATGATGTGACGTATGCACGCAAAATCATAAGAACAATGGAACACATGTTAGAGCAGAAATATTTAATAATTGATTTAAAGTGATCAATATTGCATTATTATACTTTAAAAGATTAGGAATAAAGTGGTTATTCCTTTTCTTTTGGATAATATACTTTATTACCAGTTTCAACACATATTACTTGATGGTTTGAGGTATGTAGTTTTCATGCACGTTTTAAAATATGGGGGTGGAAATTTGCTTTAAATCAGCATTAAAAGAACCTTAGTGACGGACGTTTTAACAATTATGTCACCCCATATGCCTCTCTACTCTAGGAATAATACAGTATAGTCTTTTATTAGTTCTTAAAACTGATTGAAGTTTTAAATTGTTCAATATACACATTTGATCTTGTTTTTAAAATGTACTTTGGCCTATTCCCCAAATAATTTATTTAACACCCCCATTTAAAATTTCACTGCTAATGTAACCATTTCATAATTGGTTATCCTATGCAGCTGGTTTAGTGTTCAGCATATAACACAATTTAAATGCGTCATGGTTATATGTTTCAAACCTTATTTTTGGATAAGCGAATCGATTCCAAGAAACCCCCTTTCTTTAAGCAATACGAGTCATATTTTTACTTGAAGCCAATTACGTGCAAATGTATATGATATATCTCATGACTTAAACGTTTTGTTTTTGTTAGCATCATGAAATTATGCTTTAACTGGGCCTGAAATAATATATAGGACAAAACAGGCAGTGGAGGTCGGTATTGATGTAAAGGATATATTCTAAACGAAAGGTATAAGTTAGTTTGAAATATAAAAGTTTTATGTCAAGTCATTAACTGTTGATATAATTATTATAAATCGATTCATATTATATAAAATACTCGTATAAACATGATTTTAGGACAGAACAACATATGATTGGTGGGACTTAAACTAAAAAAGTGATTTAGATAGATTGCAAACTTTGGAACAGGTGTATTTTGGTATTTCAAATCAACTTATAAAAATGGTGTATCACCAGGCGCTTCACTTTTTGGCCAGTCCGGTAGATCCTAGTTTTGACCTTTGTGAATTGACACATTACGGTTAAAATGTTATTGCTATAATTGATGAAACCAATTAACGTATAAAATAAGCTCATTTTTCACTATAAGCTAGTTATATTCACATATCTTTTTTAATTGACAACTGTTGCAGTTTTGAATTCTCTATATTTTAACAGGTTAATAAGGTTTTTATTACTAATAAATGGATAATTTCTTCTTATAAGGTATCTTTTCCAGTTTTAAAAGATCTATAAGATTCAAGAAAGTGTTTTTTGTAAATGTTTATCAGCAAGTTCTATAAGTTAAAAATATCATTTATCTAAAATGGGAGCCCTATTAGAATATGTATAATTGATTCTATTCATATATACATTACTTTTGTATTTTTGTATTAAAGATACTTTTGCCATTAAGTCTATTCACCGCCCCCATTTTTAAGTGCTCTGCAAATTTAGTCATTTCAAAACATGTTCATTCTATACAACTGATTATATATACAGCTGAAACCATCTTGACCTGGTAAATGCTACGCTAATTGTTCATACTAAATGGTCAGTCAACCTATGTATGTTATACGTATTACAAATTTCATGTAATATAAAAAAACATCAAAGCAAATGACGTAGAATTTATATAGTATACTGCACTAAATAGGATATCAATTCCAATAGTTTATTCTTAAAGAAAGGTAACATGTTAATTGCAAAAGGGAAATTAAGATATACATTATTTTATGGTTGCCATTTTTTGGCTTAAATAATATACTTTTAACAGGGTTGTTGCTGCAAATATATGTATTCTAACTTCTCAAAATGTATCCTTTCCAGTTGTAAAGGATTCATAGAATTCTAGAGAGTTATTAACGTACATGATTAATGAACGAAAACTATTAGCCCTATTAAAATATGTATAATGTAGTTATCTTCATATATAAAATGAATTTAGTGATTTGGATCCTTATCAATACTATATATGTGACTTATTTATTAGATCTTCCAAAATAGCATAACATTTATTTGCATCAATGACCACATTTAATGTTAAAAACGTATTTGTATTTCTGTACATATACTGTCTGATTACATGTGGTTTGACGCATGTACCGAAAATGCAAATGTGTTCACAATAAAGGATTTAAGATACTTTAGCCATTAAGTCTATTTAACACCCCCATTTTTAAGTGCACTGCAAATTAGCTAATTTATAAAAACATGGTTATTCTATTCAAATGATTATGTATGCAGCAGAAACCACCTTGACCGGGTCAATGTTATTCTTATTGTTTATACTAAATGGTTAGTCAACCTATGTGTGCTGCATGTATTAAAAATGTCACGTAATATAAACTGATCATCTAAGCAAATTACGTGCAATTTATATATTATACTGAACTAAATAGGATATCAATTCCAATAGTTTATTCTTAAAGAAAGGTAACATGGTAATTGCGAAAGGAAAAATTAAGACACACATTATTTTAAGTTTGCCATTTTTTTTGCTTAAATAATATACTTTTAACAGGATTTTTACTACGAATATATGCATACTAACTTCTTAAAAGGTAACTTTTCCAGTTTTAAAGGATTCATAGAATTCTAGAGAGTTATTTTCGCACATGACTTATCAGCCAGTTCTATTAGCCCTATTAAAGTATGTATAATACAGTTATATTCATATATACAATATATATACAATGAATTTATTGATTTGGGTAGTTATTAATTCTATATGTGTGGCTTCTTTATTAGATCTTCCAAAATAGCATAACATGTATTCAAATCAATGACAACATTTAATGCTACAAACCTATTTGTATTTTCGTACATATACTGTGTGATTACATTTCGTCTGACGCATGTACCGAAAATGCAAATGTGTTCTCAATATAGGATATAAGATAATTTGGCCATTAAGTCTATTCACCACCCCCTTTTTGAAGTGCACTGCAAATTTAGCAAATTCAAAAACATCTATACAATTGATTATTTATGCAGCAGGAACCATCTTGACCGGGTCAATGCTATGCTTATTGTTGATACTAAATGGTCAGTCAACCTATGTATGTTACACGTATTGCAAATTCCATGTAATATATAATTATCATCCTAGCAAATGGCATGTATTTTATATATTATGCTTCACTAAATAGGATACCAATTTCAATAGTTTATTCTTAAAGACAGGTAACATGTTTATTGCAAAAGGAAATTATTATATACATAAGTTTATATTTGCATAATTTCTGTTTAAATAATAAAGCAATACATGTATTGCTATTAAGATATGGTTTAATTTGATCCAAAAACTGACCCAAAATTATTTCTTCTTAGCCTTGCACAAAACAGTAGTAACTATCTATGGACATCCGTGTAAAACAGAACAAAGTAGACATGTGAACTTTCCTTTTTTTAAATAAAATGAATAATAAGTTTAAAATAACGTGTTAAGCCTCGGTATTTTCATTGTTCATTTTGTGATATCTGACGCAATTATTATGGTGTAACAATAATTTGTAACAGTTATAGGAACATTTTACTTGTGACACAAACAACTCACTGTTCGATTCATATTACAATTAAATTGTCTATTGGGTTAAGTGCAAGATGCAATTAACTTATTCTTTCAGATCATTTTATATTACCAATAAAATGTTGTGTTCATTAGAATATATTTATGGTCATATATACCTCTCATAATTCTAAATAAATCGGATAGTTTATCCCAATAATTCCATCCATTAATTCAGGCTATTTTTTTCAGTTTTAATGAACATTTAAAAGGTGCCCGAGATATTTTGAATTTTAGAATTACAAGAAGATCCATTATTCCTCATGTGTCAAAAAATTATTAGAAATTAAGAAAATTAAATAAATATAAGAGTAGATGTAAAGAAAGGTGCAAAAAAGATGCTAAAAAGGGTAGGACGGGGAATGAAAAGCCAGTGGTAGGAGGGTTGGGAACTTGACATTTTCCGATGAATTGTTCTATTAGATCTTGTAAATTGTATATTGGTATGAAAATTAATAACATATTTTAAAATTAATCTTAAAAAATAAATTGAGATATTTTTGAGTCAAGTTAATTAGCTATTTGCTACTTTCTATGCAAAATCCATTATTCCATTTTTTTTAATTTGCTGCAACACATCTCATTGGAAATATTTATCTACCCCTTTTTTGTTCGCAACGCATAGTGCAAATATATTGTTTTACTTAGTACAGATTACATGCAGATAAACCTCATTTATTTCACGACTTCACCTATTTGTTCTTGATATAATGAAGACATTGTATATCAAACACTTGCAAAGACAAATTTAATATCAAGCCTTAAGTAGACACTATGTATTAGGAATACCATTTATATTTAAATATTGATATCAAATATAATTCAAAATAAAATCTAAAACCATGCTGGCCTTATCAAACAACCCGTAAACATTTCTCATCTTCTCATTTTTTCATAGTTTAACCGTCATCTAAATATTAAAAAAATGACAATCTGTAATCGTCCCATAGCTAACGTCATAATGTAGTATAATTGACACATTAAAGTAACACATAACATGCAATGTAATCATATACCGCATGACTCTTAATCATGGCCCATTTAGTTTTTCAAAGAAATATATTGCCTCAGTGCGTAATTTTAAGAAAAAAAGGATTTTAATCAAAGTTGTAGACTATTAAATTTTGTTTACATGAATGCTAACCCGTATCATATTTAAAAGATAATACAGATGCATGCAAACTTTTTTTTTTGCACTATCATGAACTTAACAAATGGCTTTATTTGAATTGAGAGGAAACATTGGTATGTTTTTTTTATAGGTATATTGCTGTGAAGCGTGTTTCAACTGATTTTTAAGATACTTATGATAATGATTTTAACTATAATTATAACTAAAACTAAAAAGTCATAACATCATTTTTTCAGCAGTAATATATTTGATATTTATTAAAACCAATGTGTATCCGGAAATAGAAATCATAAGTATATATGATAAATCATTGCAACCATCGTGTTTATGTTTTATTTATTCGTTTTTGTTTCAGCTTTGGATCATCAACGATGGAAGAGGAATTCATACCACATAGTCAGAATCCCTATGCTTCAGGCGATAATGAGAAAGGGTACAGTGAATTTATGGAAGCATTTGGGCTCGTCATATTTGAAAAGGCACAACCTCTCATTCTAAAAGCTTTGGGTAAGTTTCGTCAAAAAACATATATGAGGGGTATTTAAAAACAATGATGGTTAAAGACTGAAATGAAAATTTAATTTATCATTGGTTACATTACCATTATCGTTTAATCAAACATAAAATTCATTAAGATTCCGGTATGGTTTGAAGAATTGCGATAAAGAAAAAAATAAAAACGGAAAACATTTAATAGTCACAAAGATTGCGAAATATTATATCGTTCAACTATCAAGCAAGTATTTTAAGATAAAAAAGGGGTTAGCATCAACATTCAAACCATGTCCCTGTCCAAAAACTAAAACAAGCCAATTGCCAGGTGACCAAGTGCATAAAACCCCTTTAGTTGGAATACTGCAAAGTGGGGGTGCATGTAAAATCTGTAATATATTACAGATGATATACACCCCTGGAAATAAATCATCGCTCTACGACTGGTGTAAGAGTCTACTTCACGATTGTCACCGGTCTAATGCGCAAAAAACGTATTGGAGTATAGAATGTGTTTTTATTAAAGATTTAATCATGTTTCATAAACTTGTTTGCATTCAGTGATCCACTAACACAGGTTTGTTCAAACTAAACACACTTAAACATAACGCAACATTCTATAAAGCAAAAACATGCTTGTCTCGATATTTCCAACACCTGGCGTTGGGTTTTCGATATCTTAAAGCAAAGAATATACCGTTTTGAACCTGAAAGTATACTATTAGTCAGAACAATTATTGTGTTAACTATTTTGATATCATATTACCTGGATTACGTCGTTTTACCCTTAAAAATCCTTAACTACCTTTACAATTTATTTTCAAAAGTTGATAGCTAAACGATCTACTACATAAATGATTTTAAAGATCAAAATAGGGTAAACGACAGTTAATTGTTCCCCGATCTTGTTCATTGAAACCATATGGAATGTATAAGGGATATTCTGCGATTTGCTTTGCATGTTTAAACCATATTTTCAGGGGTAATATATTAAAACATCAATAAAATATTTTTTTGCATAGTAATGGTCACTTAGTCACGATACTCTTCATGCAGGTTTTGAGAGCCTAAGATATTTCAGTTGAACTTATGAAATAGCCAGTATATATTTCCACTTTAGTTTATTTGTTTTATGCATTTATATCGAATATAATTTATTGTTTAAAAACATATAAGGTAAGACATGTGTTAAATGCAAGTACCGAGTGTTATTCATGTATATGGAATAAAACATAATTAAATTAGAGTAATATTACAAACAGACAATTAGAGACGTAAGAATATTAAGATGATGAGATGATGTTGCTGCAATACGATCTTAAAAACGTTATAACAATTTTATAATTCTGCTTATTTGAATTCCTATATGGAATAATTTTTAACAGATGGTATTGATTTCGACCCGAAATTGAAGAGAGCCTTTACATTGGTTGATTATGGGTGTTCCGATGGTGGAATGTCTATGGATACATTCCAGATGATGATAGGTAAAGCAAAATAAGGATATAACATATATATTTAATATCAAACGCATTTATATGTAATAATCACTGTGTTTTTTGTCATTATTCAATATAACCAATAATGAAATGGCTATAGTAATGTTTGTCATCCAATTTGCACACCATCAGTGGTTTAAAATGCAAAGCTATCATGTCTCCATATAACACTTTCTATTAAGTATGAATGTCTGTTTGTAGTAAGCAAATAAGATATTAAAATTATCTAAACCTATTGCATAAACCTATTCCATAAACATATCTAATAAATTAAAAATTCATCATTTACTAAAGCATGTGTTTTCATCAAACATTTTAGACGCTGTCAAGACAAAGTATGGAACCAATCAGGAACTACAAATTCTCTACGAAGAACAAGCGACATCGGATTTCAATAGTTTGTTTCGTAATATGCACAGTAATAAAACAGGTATATCTCGCTTTAAATAATTTAAAAAAATATATCAGTCCATTAAGATAATGATAATTAAGAAAAATGCATTTATAGTGTATGCTACAAGCTTTTGTGAAATTCTGCAGTTATATATGTTGGTTATTTAATTCCAGGCTTGAAATCGGGAAGCTATTTGAAGCGTTACAAGAACATTTATGTCAACGCCTGCGCGACAAACTTTTACGATCAATGCTTTCCAACGGAATCAATTGATTTTGGACTGAGCTCTACCGCTATGTGCTGGTTGTATAAAAGGTAATTATTGCTGTCATAAACGTATTTTTCTCTAATTGTGTGAACTGTGTTATTTCATGCTGACCTAATTCATCTGTTTACCAAAGAGTGCTTTGCTTTGCTATTTATAATTTGTTTAATTGATTTTTAGCTAATTGTTCCATTTTTTTAAACAGTGTAGTTATATAGACGTCTTAGTTTTGTAAACGCTTTGTGTTTATGTAAAATATTGTAACCATTTTTGAAAAGATACATTCATATTCATGCGCTCCCTATTCGTTTATTTTCTTCCATTAAGACCCTGTGTTCTGACAACTTCGTTGTGGCCCATGTTTTCGACAAATGAGACGGAATCGCAGATTTTTACAGAATGTGCTAAACGGGATTACGAGAGGTTTCTTGTAAAAAGAGCAAATGAGTTGGTACCAGGTACATATATATGTATAATAGACAAAATCATACATATATATGATAAATGTATCAATAGTTGATTAAGTTTTTTTACATAAGAAGATAGAAAAATATGGTTTGATTCTGAAAAATAAAGAATTTAATAAAATTGTTAACTATGAGTCATTATAATATTGCAATGCTAATACGAATCTCGAATAATTATTATACCGTTTACTACATATCATTAACCATTCTTAAACTAATTTTTAATTTGTATAGGAGGAGCATTAGTATTGTGCAACATGACATTTGACAAAAGCAAAGAGTTCGAGGAAGGACTAATGAACAGGAAACAACCATATGAAATGCTTGAAAAGTACTGGAGAGATATGTTGAATGAAGGTGTAATTTCAAAGGTATGCTATACATTCAAGTTATCTATGTATAGTTTATCAAAATACCAGCAATTTTACCTGTATCATATCTAAACACCTGCAGATAATATTTGTTTGATTGAATTGTCTAGTAATCTAACTTAAATATTTTCAAAGTGCCAGATAAATAGCAATATATACATTGTATATATAATTTACAGAAAGAGTATGAAGAAACAACTTTCAATTATTACCTAATGACAAAGGATGAATTTGTGGCGCCGTTTAATGACCAGACATCCGAACCTTATAAAGCAGGACTTCGGCTAGAAGTGGCTAAAACGGAGCTTTTAACATGCGTTTTGACTGAACGGATGTCCAAAGCCACAGACAAAGGTATTGTACAGATAAGAATATGGTATATAAAATTCGTTTATTACATTTGTTTGTAGCTCGTTAAAGCGGCTGAATCTCCAATTCTACCTTCCATATGTATTGATGCCGTTCCTTCTTACTTTTTTCTTTAAGGTTTCATTCCTAATATATCAAAAGGCACACTTGCATTTTAAGAGCTAATTAAAATATCAATGCTCATTTAATCCAAAATAAATCCTCAGCAATAATATCTTTTAATGTTGCTGTATTTATTTTTTAAACTTTTTTTCCAGATCGCGCAGCACTCGCGATCGATTTTGCAAAAACTCTTGCCATGCAAACACGACAATGGTCAAATTGGACATTCATGACGGGACTTAGCAAGGAAAGGACCGAGGAAGATAAATGCGCTATAGTGGATAATTTATTCAAGCGCTATGAGGATGACATAGCCAGAGCACCGGCCGAGTTTGGAGAAGATACCGTTGAGACCTACTTGGTTATCAGGAAATGTCATTGAATGTAAACATATATGGTATATATTGCAAGTATTAGAATAAAAGTGCAACGAAAAGAATACAAAAAATACATGTGCGTAAGGAATAGATATACTTATAACAAACAGCATTTGATTCAGTTGATTCAATTTTATGAACAATGATATTCTATTAAACTCATTTTCTTCCACTTTAACGTACTCTGTCAGGACTTGGTGGTAGAATTTCTTGAGAGTCATGAAAGACGTGTTAAACACACCAATAATCCATATGACCGACTAAATATACTTTTTTTAACAATAATTCATTATCTTATATACAGAGTACAGTTCAAGGCAAGGTAAACAAGGCCATATTCAAGGCGACTGCTATGGAATACCGATGTGTGCATATAAAAATATAGCTCCAAGGAAACACCTAATGATATGTTTTGATTGAACAGAATCTAATCTAAAATTTAAGTGGTTAACTAACATTTTAGAATGTCAGTTTGTTTTAGTTTGTTTCATAACTTTTAATTATTTCATAAAAAAATAATTTGTCGTTATATGTTTATGGATTATATGTCACTGCGATTTCAAAAGATTTCGAAATATATATAAATATCTATTTTACTTGTTACACAATGCATATTAGATAAGTTCTGCTTATGCTTTATTTGTGAATAGGGTAAACGATATTTAACCGTTCCTGAATAACATGTTGATAGGCTTTGAAATAAAACAAGTTAATCTAACTTTATTTTATAACATATATTAGCACATCGCTGGGACTGTATTATTTGCTTGCGTTCTAAATATCTTGCTAGTTATCGCTGAAACAACATTTGGTGAGTTAATGAAACAATAACATTACATTACATCGATAAACGTTTCAATTATTTTGACCAAATTTTAATTACAATAAGATAAAAAATAACTATAAGGTAGTTATAAGATAGATATAATTGTTGCATATGTTTTGTTTTGTCACGAAAGTGTTCAGAAAACTCACATGAGTGTTTTTTTCCGCATAAGAAATTTGTTTTATTTTGAAATAAAAAGGATAACGTAATCAATGAACTAACGAAATCCGATATAGGAAGATAACCCGCATCCGTAGGTCAAAGAAAATGATAATTGCCTTCATTAAACAATAATAGTTGTTACAAATGGCAAAGAACATCAACATTATTTACAAAATGTAGCAATAAATTAATGTAATTTGCCTTGAAGTTGACTTTTATTATAATTCATATCATTTAAAGATATCCCTATTTGGGTATTTTCACAGCAAGGAAAAATGCGACGAATTTGGTTTATAAACAGACAAGTGGGATGTATCGTAGAACCTATTGACCTGGGCATGAGTGCTTTGCTTGACGTACGCTAAAGTAAATTTCGAATTAGAAAAAAATACTTGGGCGTTGGAATCGAGCCCGCACTGTGAATCAAGACAATCGCTGCACCCTTTTACCGTTTATGAATCGAAGGAAAAAGATTCACAAACATCTAATATTAAATTAAGTTGAGATATCGTAAAACCTATGGAACAGTAAATGCATGATTTATGGAAGTACTTTTGAAGTGTTTTTGTGATTAAAAAATAACCCGATGGAAATATGCATTTGACTGCATTTCATTGAAAATATTTGCCGCTAGAAAGC
Organism: Hydroides elegans; assembly: GCA_001703475.1. Taxonomy (NCBI): domain Eukaryota; kingdom Metazoa; phylum Annelida; class Polychaeta; order Sabellida; family Serpulidae; genus Hydroides; species Hydroides elegans. Next base: position 27,128 of record LQRL01120374.1, read on the forward strand.
ATATTAGATATGAATTCAAACCATGCACTTACTGGTCCATTGAAAGCATGATTGCAATGCATAATGAATGTATTCTCAATACAATCAATTTAGCTGAGATTACGTTGATTTAAAAAAAAACTCGTCTTTTAAAAAAATTGAACTCAATAGTTTGAGGCATAAATCAGAAATATCAACGCCAATTATCATAGCTAAGCTACTCAGTGTCATTATCAAAACGATCATAGTTCACAGTTTGGATAATTCGATAGATGACGACACATGTGCAGTGCTTTGTTTTACTGGAGTAGATTATTGATGTGAATGCGCGCAGCTTTAATAATTGTGCTCGATAATGCACGCAAACTATGCTTCATGTTTTATCTTATGTTCACTTTTAAATATAAAGAATAGGCATAAACAATAACATCTTTTGACAAATGAGATTTAAACTATCTTTTAAATAGAACAAAATTAGATAAACAATAAAATCTTTTGACAAATCAGGCACCGTTTGAATGTACTAGTTAAGGTAAACTATCAGAGAAAGCCAACACATTGCGAGTACCTATTTTTGCTGGCAACGTTTTTCTAGGCTCGGTATTTGTGCTTCTCCTGCTGGCAAATTAGGAATACAATTATTGCTTTGAAGAATGATATTGCATTGTTTTAGACCCCATTAATCTCCCAATGGTTACATAAGGGGCCACAAAACTCTACCTAAAATTGCGCTTTGAGTTTACCGCAAGGAAGACAGGGGTTATTTAAACAGGACGTCCAAAAAAAGGCTTCGTATGCGGCCGTGTCCCTATATCGGACTAATGGCCTACAATACTGATTAAGACTACCAACGTGTCTATCTTATCTCAACTCATTGATATTACGTCCGTTTTAGTAAGACATCAAGATAACGAGGTTCAACCAAATGGTCCACGTAAATTCGTTATTACGTTACAACAACCAAACGAAATGGCGGCTACTCTTATATTGAAGTGTTTTTGTCTTGTGTTTTTGTTCAATGACCAGGTGAGCATTTATCAGATAACTAAAAAGTGTTAGTTTATAGATGTGTTACTTACATGTCGCAAGTTTCATTCAAGCTTAAGTTATGTTAATGATAATATGTGATCAGAAAGTGGTTGTATTGCTAAATAATTTTGTATTCAAGTTCTATATTGCCAGCGCCGTTTGAAATATAAACATACCACACCGTTTCATTGTTATTGTGTCCAATCTAAATTTAATCAATTAGGCACTACATAACCGCAATGGATTTTGCATAAATGCATATTAAAAAGAAAAATATATATAGCTTATATATCCTTGCCCTAATTAGTACCAAACAGGCTATGAGGGGCGGCTAGAGTAAAAGAAGATGCATACCATAAACTTTTAATTTTCGTCCCGTTCGGTCTGATGTTTAATCTTATTTGCTCCCCGAAACTATGTTTTTTTCAATTACGCTTAATCGCATTGCAACATAATAATCTTATTTAAGCCTACTGCAGTTTCAAGTTACAATGTTTCGCCAAAATGTAATGCAAAGTGTCACATGATATACGATTCATGTTATATATTTAAATAATACTACGAAATCAACGCGATTATAGTAATTTCTTCCAGTTGTCAATCCTTTAATATCGGCCTATTTAGAAATGTTTCTTTTCTCAAAAACGCTAATTTTAGACTTAACACATTGTCCTGCGATTTCAATCAATATTGCATAACATTACAGTAAAACAGATTAAATCAAAGTATATTCAGTAGTAAATCTGATTTTGACTAAATAATCCATTTTATTTCAAGGTTTTTGCAGTTTCAAGTGAAACTGAACAGTCATGGCTTGCAGAAGAGGCACTACGATTGAGCCATACATTGACTGCATTAGAAGAAGGTAATTTAATTTTAAGTTTGTATTAACAAGCTTCAAATATGATTATCAGTACTTTTTGCGAGACTGCTCACTAAAAAGACATGCTTTAGATTTAAAGTCTTCGACATTTTTCTGGGTTTAGCGTTTTTGCAGAATACTCAAACACTATTGACTATTTAATTAACAAAGAGGAAAAATAATTTTAAAATTGCAACAAAAAAATCTAAGAATATACTATTTCTGAAATAATTATATGATATAGCGAATAGCCTAGCATGAAGATGAAGGTTGTGAATAGGCAATGTTTAAAAACAATGAAATACCTGGGAATTATCAATACTTACTTTCAACAACAAAACCTCTCGAGTCACAACAATGTATTGTTTTTTTTTCGTCAGCATGTTGCACAAAACATCCAGTTATATAAATGTTGTATGCTAAATTGATATTTTAAATTCAGTCTTCTTTTTGTAGAATTAGTTAACCAGGAACGCCAACACTCTCAAGGTAAAACACTTAACACTTCTTCTTCCCCATTTATTCTATATTTTATAGAATGCTTCTTTTATAGAATATTCTGACGCAATCACCATCTCAAAGAAGTCTTATGATGTATTTATACTAATGGAAAACACTTGTTTTTTTTTTCTTTTTCCATCTATCTCTCTCTATTTCTTTCTTTATCTCTCTTTATCTTTATATATTTTTCTATCTACATGTATTTATGTAGACGTGAGAATCGGTTACGGTCATATGAAAAGCATCCTAAATAATCTTTAAACCTCAATTTACAGAGAACTGCTATACTAATACATCTGATAATATAATGGAGTCTATGTATGTTATTAGACAATACCAAGTTCAATTTACAGAAAGTTTCTATCAAGAATAAATCTTTGAGTAACAATAACATGAAACATGGTGACGTTCGAATTGAGAGTCCATTGCGGTCAGTCTTAATAATAGTACTATACTATTAGTACAATAGTACTTATGCATAGATTTTATTGATCACTTGTCATCCTCAATATTCATGATAGATAAAATCTAATCTATGAATTAGCTAAGCTTGGTGGTCTAATAGTGTACTGTGATTGAGACTGACCGCAATAGATTCTCAATTTGAACGACAAAATATTTTAAAACTGTATTGCTCAATGATTTATTTTTCAATAGAATGATTTGTAAATTCAAAATTATATTGTCTATTAACATACCTAGACTCCATAGAATTTTCAGATATATCGATGCAGCAGTTTTCTTAAAACTGAGGTTTAACGTTAATTTATGATGCTTTTTATATGATCGTAACCGATTCTCACTACTATTGATCGTCTTTTTTTCTATCTCTCTGTGTATAAAATAGATATGAATCAATCTGCGCGTTTTGTGTCCAAAGAGACTGTTTATTTTGTTTAAATTGATTTGATCGGTCATGGGTACAAATAAACATAAAATATAATGCTTACTATCGCAAAATAATGTATTGTTCCCTTGCATGTTTTGACAAATGCAACCCAGTGAGCTTATGGTCGCTATTTAAACAAAATTATGTTATTAACGTTTCGAAATTTAAATGTTTCAGAAATCCAAACCTTCAAAGAAGACACAGCCGAACGGATTGCATCACTCGTTGCTGAATACGAATCCAAAATTCAGGATCTCGTTTATCGTGTTGAAGTGGAGCCCAGAGATGATAATTTGACTCGTGAGTATCCCAATATACAGTAGACCGCTGTTGATTCAAAAACGGATAATTTGAATTTCGGTATAATATGAACTGTTTTCTCGGTCCCGATTTTGTATTTGTAACTATTTTTTACCCAATTTTATTCGGATAATTTGAATTTCGGTGGATTTAAACTAAATATTCTGGTCTCGAACACTTCAAATTATTCATTGTACACTGTAATTGGATGTATTTAGTTTTTTTTGTATTATGATTAATCTCACCTTAATATAAAGATTGGTTCATATGTAAAATGTGATTCGAAATGTTTAGTTTTCAATTTTTAAAACCCATGTCAAACTTGAACCGAAATTAACATATACATGTATATCAAGGATAAAAATCCAGAATTATAGATATTGTGAGGAAAAAACTAAATGCGTAGTCCACGACTTATTAAGTGTTCACCTTTTGGGTGACCTCTAGTTGATATGATCTTGTAATAGAGGTTATGAATACTCAATAATTATTGAGTATTCATCAACTCAATGACACGATAATATCGGCTATTTCACGTGCAACTTGTGTGATAAGTTGTTGGATAACACCTGTCACTGTTCTGTACCAAGTGAGACCTCACATATGAGCATATAAGATAAAGGCGTCTGATACATTCTTGAAATTGATATCATATATCTTCAAGGTTTTATTATACAAAAGGTTATGGACCTATTCGAATATATCGCAATACCCAATACGTTTGTCTGATACAAATATGATTCATTACATGGACGGAACAATTCTAAGGACAATAGCACCCGGATAATATTACTTTTGACATAACCCGGCAATCGCTAGATCACGTTAATGCCAACCCCTTTAATCAAGATAACATGAAGTAACAGTAATTCAACCCTCAGCGCCTCTTGACACAATGACTATCAACCCAAAAGATAAGAACTATTAATTACGATTCCAGGCGCGAATGTGCCCTTATATGAAATAGCAATTAATTAATTAGCGGCCCCTAGATGGTTTTGGTCATAGTCGGGTTTAAGTCCAAAGATAAAATACATTATTCCTATTTTTAATTGCATCGAAGAGTGCCGTTGGATGCAACTTCGATGTCATTACCTCAAATTGCCCGTCACTGTAGCTTTCCAAAGCCAGTATGCGAAAACTTTTAGATAAAGGTTAAATCGCAGCTGTTTTAACTGTAACAGGATCGGAAAGGACTTTGGCCATTACAAAGATACCATCACCATCACGGTAGGACCGTTTATCCTACAGGCACCATACCGTTGTTTTATATTTAAGACTTACAATTATATACTTTACATCCTTCTCCCTGCAGGATTGAAGAACGCTGTCGGTGTCAACCTTGAGACAATGACATCGCAGTGCCTTGAGAAATCTTAAGATTCTAGCATGCAATCAATCGTATATGTCAACTTGTATTAAAAGATTAATAATGTTTATAACATTGACTGTGCAGGATCAAAGAGTGCAGTCGGTTGCAACCTCGACATCATAACGTTAGAATGCCCCGCGGATCAGGCGATCTTTATCACTGATGCTTACTATGGCCACTACGGAAAAATTCCCAAACATGTTATTGAAACAAAGACCGATAACACTATCCACAAATATGAGACCTATCTTCATATTTCTCTCTTGTTTGTAGGGTCTAAGAGCGCCGTTGGTTGCAACCTCGACATCATAACGTTAGAATGCCCCGCGGATCAGGCGATCTTTGTCACTGATGCTTATTATAGACAGTATGCGAAAGAATATGTAATCCAAATTGTCCTGTGGCCTAAATCTCATCGTCTTTCTTACAGGATCATAGAGAGTTGTGGGTTGCAACTAAACATGATCACTTGGAGTGCCCTGCAAAGCAGTCAATCTTTAGATCTTGTATACATAACCGCATAATTTACAATGAAAACATTGTTTGATAAAAATGTGACCTACGCAGTCATTTCCTTCACAGGATCGAAGATTGCAGTCGGTTGCAACCTGGATATCATCACCTTAGAATGCCCAGCGGACCAAGCGATCTTCGTCACTGGCACTTACTATGGACAATACGGGATAATGCCCAAACATATTATTGAAACAGGCTGATTACACCATCCAAGTACATTAACATATCTTCGCATTTCTCTCTTTTTTGTAGGATCGAAGAGTGCTGTTGGTTGCAACCTCGATATCATCACCTTAGAATGCCCAGCGGACCAAGCCATCTTTATCACTGATGCTTATTATGGACAATATACGACTGCATGCGAGGAAGACGATGGTAGGTTAGTTAAGGGGTATCCGCCCGAACAATTCCGACCACAAACTTTCATATTCTAAGTATCTTACCTAAGTTTTAAGGGAGAGAGGTTTTGACACATAATGCATTTTTCCAGAAAATATGGGGCCAGAAACTTATATGTATTTCGACTAGAAATCTTTAGACATATGTCAACAAGTTTGAAAGCGATATCGTCAGAAACTTTATGACTGAAATCGTTTTGATCGGGAATCAATAAAAAGGCCAAACGTTACATTGATGGCATGTCCGTGTGCAGTTATCACAATAGATGTTATTATGAAGTGAATAAACAGATTATCAAATTAGCTTTTGGCTTATTCTACACATTTTCATGATATCGGAATCGAATGTTATCACAAATATCGCAAAAACAAACAAAAATACATTGAATTCTAGAACCATTTATTCTCTTATTGTCTCGATCATGCAAATATCAAAAGGAAAATTAAATTGTTCTTTTGTATTTTTTATGCATGTTTTTAGGTTGTTGTGTGCCCCATTTCATGGCTGACTGTCAAGAATCACTCGTCGAATACCAGCCTCAGGACTGGATTGGCCTCAAGGTATAATTGTATGCAATAGTTTATATTGTATATATGCAAGTTTGTTTGTAAATCAAAACTGTTTTTAGCAAACCAAAATGTATCATAGCGCAATTTTGAATCAACGGAACCATTTAATTTGATATAAACGGTTTTCCGGCCGAAAACAAGAAAATGTAAGATCAGGGGCGCCAATTGTATAAGATATTAGATTGAACAAGGACGTTTAATTGATAATATATTTTCAATATATGAGTTAAGGCGCGTTCACGCAAAAAAATATCCTAAATTTCTGCGTGAACAGAGGGAATAAATTTCTTTTTCTATACAAACGTGGCTTTCGAAAATATCGGGTTTCGTGCTTTTATCCGAGCGTTTTTCGTTTGCGTGAAAGCGGCCTTACTCTATATCCCATTATCATTTACAGCTACATGTCGTTTCTTTTCAATGTTTTAGGCGCTGTGTGACAATGAGACACAGTGCAATGTGACCAACTTGGGTGGAACCGTAATCACATGTGCTGAACCCTATGCTGCAGAGTACATGCTCATCTACTATACATGTTTGCCAGGTAAGTCATCATCTTATATTTTTCCAAAGCTTTATTCATTACTTCAGTCCTCTCAAATACCCCTATGCGGTTACGCATTTATACTAAACTGATTTTTTTTATCGTAGGGATAAGTTGATCGCTCCTTTCATTGCATCGGTTTTACCACGTATACACACAGTCGTGCATATTTCTACAATGTGGCTTCTTGTGGCAAACGCTAAACTTTAAACTTTAAACGCGTAAACGCTAAACCTTAAAACGCTAAACGCACAAACGTTACTCGCTAAACGCTACAACGTAGCCATCCACATGTGTGAGGGGTATATAAAGGGTATCATTATGGGTGGTTATCGTAACCTCTAGAATTTTCTTTTATCAAACGCTAA